>JANHGB010042314.1:0-50383 GCA_026283785.1 Coracopsis vasa
GTCCAACCTGGCCTTGAACACTGCCAGGGATGGGGCAGCCACAGCTTCTCTGGGCAACCTGTGCCAGGGCCCCACCACCCTCACAGTAAAGAATTTCTTCCTAATGTCTAATCTAAATCTATCCTCTTTCTGTTTGAAGCTGTTTCCCCTTGTCCTACAACCACAGGCCCCTGTAAAAAGTCCCTCTCTAGAGGAATCTGGATTATAATGTCATGTAGATGAGACATGGAGAGTACCTAGGAGGCAGAGAGCAGGCAGAAAGCCACCACATCAGTAAATGTGTCTGTGGACCCCATTTTATCCTGCTGGGGCGTTAACAGATCAGCACCCTGTTCTCATTGAACTCTGACACACATCCCAGGGTACACCTAACTGTAGCTGGGGCTTTTTCCCCCTCCCCCCCTTTTTTTTTTAATGTCTATAAGATGATTACATCCGGGTTTGTGTCCACATGGCAAAACCAAAGAGCATTCATCAGAAGAATAATGATGTAAATGTGGCTTCTTATCCTCCACTGATTGCCTGGCTGGCAAAAAGGTTTAGAAATTGTAACAATAGTTTTGAAATAAATAGGAGGAAAGTAAAGACCGGCAGTGTACTTTCCACATCAATGGCAAATATATTACTGATGTAGAAAGTAAACAGCTTAGAAAAAGAGGAGAAGCTGTGGTGGATAACTTCAGCCATGTGAGCTGCAGGCCCAAATGCCAATGCATTAAGACTGAGATAGAAAAACCCAGTTCATCACCGCACATTGCAAAACCAGTTATTAAAAGCTGTATCCTCTGTGGATGGATAGTAACAGAGGGCCAGGTGAAATCCAGAGTGTTAAAAAAGCCTTGCTATGTCGTTTCAAAAGCTTACCTCTTTGTGTGAACCTGCAGCGCTCGGTATGGTTGGCACACGTGTTTTCTACAAGCATTGCTCAGAACTAACCCCCGCAAGGCTATTTTGGAAGGGGAAAAGGAGGGTGTCTGCATGCAGAAAGAGATGTAAAGCTGAAACTACTCATGCTAAGGAAGCACCTGCCGCGGGGCCGCCCGCTCTCCCTGCGGCGCTCACATGCAGGGCACGGAGAACCTAAAGCCTCGTTAGGGGCCGCCCCGCTGCTTGCTCGGGGGTTTGGTGTCGGGTAAATATTGCTTCGTTGGCCTTATTGTCTTGATTTGGAGGCCAATAGTAGATGCTTACTGTAAGATCCCCCTCTGAGATGACCCCTTTGATCTTGACCCAGCGGCATTCAATAGAGCTTCCACAACCGCTGTAATTGACTTCTATACATTCAAGGTTCTCCTTAACATAGAGCAAGAATGACTCCTCCTGTTTTACCCAGCCTGTCTTTATAAAACAGCCTATAGCCGTCCATTGTGATCATCCAGTCATGTGAGCTGTTCCATCATGTTTTGGTTATTCCTATGATATCATAACTTTTTGACTGAGCACATAGCTCCAGTTCCTCTTGTTTGTTCCCCAGGCTGTGTGCATTCGTATATATACACTTCAGATGGTTGGTTTTCTTTTATGACAAGGTCACCCATCTAGTTGACCAAGGGAAGCCAGTAGATGTGGTGATTTTGGATTTCAGCAAAGTTTTTGATACTGTCTCTCAAAGTAACCTCCTGGGCAAAATGTCCAGGACACACTTACATAAGTCCATGACATTTTAGGTGAGCAATTGACTGATGGGTTGGGCTCAAAGAGTTATAGCAAATGGAGTTACACCAGGCTGGTGGCCAGTCACCAGTGGGGTTCCCCAGGGATCAATTTTAGGGCCTGTGCTCTCCAATGTTTTTATAAATGGTCTGAACACAGAGGTTAAATGTACCTTTTCTAGCAATCTTAAATTAGGAGGAGTTTTGGACACTGTGAAGGATAGAAAGGCCTTACAGAGAGATCTGGATAGACTAGAGGGCTGGGCATTTACTAACCATATGAAAGTTAACAAGAGCGAGTACTGGATTCTCCACCTGGGATGGGGCAGTCTTGGTTATAAGCGCAAACTGGGGGATGAGATGTTGAAGAGCAGCCTCACAGAAAGAGATCTGGGGGGGGTTGGGTTGATGGCAGGTTGAATATGAATCAACAATATGCAGCCAAAAGAGCCAGCTGTGGCCTGGGGTGCATCAAGCTCAGCATAACTAACTGGTCAAGGGAGACAATTGTTCCACTCCACATTGCACTAGTGCAGCCCCACCTCAAGTACTGTGTGCAATTTTGGATACCTCAATATCAGAAGGGTGTAAAATTATTAGACCAGAGGAGGGGACTAAGATGGTGAAAAGTCTTAAGGGCAATATTTGTGAGAAGCAGCTGAGATCACTAGGTTTATGCAGCTTGGAGGAGAGAAGGCTGAGGGGAGACCTCAATGCAGTCTGCAAATTCCTCAAGGGGGGCAGCAGAAGGGAGATGCTGATCCTGTCTCTGGTGAGCAGCGATAGGACACAAGGGAATGGTATTAAGCTGAGTCAAGGGAAGTTTGGGTTGGACATTAAGAAAAGGTTCTTCATTGAGGAGGATGGTTGGTCGCTAGAACAGGCTCCCTGGGGAAGTGGTTAGAGTGCCGAGCTTGTCAGAGTTCCAGGAGCCTCTGGATGGAACCCTTAGTCATATGATTTAGTTTTAAGTTGTTCTGCAAGAAATAGAGACTGTATTTGATGATCCTTATGATCCCTTCCAACTTGAGATATTCCATGATTTTATTCTATGAATCTGTACTTCTATATCACATGTAAGCATGCGGCATATACAGAAACTAGATACACTTCTGATTGAGGGTTTCATTCCCGTTGTTATTGTTGGAGCATAATTCATGATTGAGGTTTGTACGGAAAGCTGCTGTTGACCCTGCTTTCTTGTAAGAAATGCATACAAGAGAAATTGATAGTGATTGCAGCTCTTTCTCCTTCATACTCTTTCCAAATAATTATTTTGTGATTAAGGCACTCAGCTGATTTGCAGGTAACTTCTATTTTTCTCAGCATGAAAGAAATCAAATCTTAATTGACCTGATCTCATCACCAATTGTGGGATGGGAAGATTCTGCATTTTGTGAAGCTATGCCAGAAATAATGACACTATCAGTCTTTCCATCTGCAAGCTCTTGCCATATATATCAAAAAGATTATAATTTATGCTACTTCGTTAAGATTTTTTTTTCTTGTAAGAGAAAAAATGAACTGCACTTGAAAATGTCTGATTTATGCTGAGAAAGATTTTTCTGATTTATTGTTTCAAAGTATGTAAGAAAAAAACCTGTAAATTAAGAGAAAGACTGATATAGCGGTTGCATAAAAAGCATGTAACAGTATACTTGTATGTCACATATAAAAAATGTTTCTTAACTCTATCGCGATAACAAACTTGGAGAGAAAACAAGATTTTAAGAAACACATTTGCTGTGTCTGGTTCTTATATTGAATTAGAACCATTATTTAATGTGGAGTAATTTATTTTGATGTGCAGAAACTGAACAGGAAAAGAGAAAATGAATTGGTTGCCTAGCTCCATAGCAGCCCAAAGTAATGACTAGGTTTATGCTCACAAGTTCATTCAACTAGAAGATTTCTCTGACTCTGAAAAAATTGGATTTGAGACTCACTTCAGAAATAATTTGCAAAAGCTATTTATGCCGTCTAACAACTGTAAATAATACCTGACTTTAATAATTATTAGTAGGACTGGACTAAGTGTCTATGCTTTTTACAGTTGGGGTTTCTTGTAATTTGTTCTAAGGTTCTATTTAGATTGTTTTTGTTTTTTAGAAGACTATCTTGGATTTCAAAATGACCTGTTTGATTCAAAGCAATGGTCCACAAGCAAGGGGATG
This sequence comes from Coracopsis vasa, assembly GCA_026283785.1. Lineage (NCBI taxonomy): Eukaryota > Metazoa > Chordata > Aves > Psittaciformes > Psittacidae > Coracopsis > Coracopsis vasa. Next base: position 3,827 of record JANHGB010042314.1, read on the forward strand.
TGTGTATGTGTGTGCATGTATGTATGTCTACTGCCCAGCTCTCCAAAATAGGAAGATAGTTGCACACTAAGTCTAAATTAATAAAGCTTTTCCAGGTGTATGGGTTTCAGCCAGTGCCGGATGGTGTTTATTCCTCAGTGGTGGGCTGCTGGGATAAAGAGAAATCTGTGAGATGACAGTATGGAGAGTCACATTTGTTGAGTGTGAGAACAGTTGTGTATTGAAGCAACTGTCCTGGGAACGGCAAGAAGTGTTCAGATGCAGTGAAAGAAGTTCATATCAGTGTCTTAGTGCTTTCCTTGACATCTTTCAAATCTGCAATTGAAACTGTGTGGAATTCAGCTGAATGTTCTTTTCATTCTTGACAAAATATTTGTACATGTAGACACTGTAGTGAAAATTAAGAATAAAGAGAAGTAGCACAATCGTATGAATTACATATTCCTTAATAAAGCAGTGTTTGACTAGGAAACAAGAGTACATAACTATCTCATGGGAAAAAAAGATATTTCTGTATCAAAAATAAGAACCTTTGGATTTACATGCCAAACAAAACTAGAAAATAATGTTACAAGTAGTCTCAAACTGAAATGCTCATTTCTATTTTTTTTAATAATTTTCTATTTTCTGCATGCCTTCAGAACAGTTAGATTTCTTTCTCTGCCAGTAGCACCTAAAAAATATGCAACATTTTATTTAATGATTTTGGAAAAATATCCTATTGCATATTTTGATTGTTACAACCATTTACAGGTATTAACAGAAATATCTAGAATACAGACTAAGAAATACTACGATTTTATTATGTTAACATGTTACGAATTGTACTTAAATGAAAGAGACATTTCTTCTTTGTAACTAAATACATTTAAGTAGCTTCTTGCCTCCTTACAGCTCATATCTGGAGGTATAAGTAGGAGAAGAATTTCAGTCATAAAAATAGATTTGTCATAAAAATAAGGGCAATCAACCTAACTCTAGTCTTTCCAGAAATCATTAGTATGAAAATCGTTTCTACTAATTTTTTGTGTGTGCATGTGCTTATTTATGCATCCACTCAATAGACATCTATTTGCCTACGCCCTCATCTTCTATACCTGACTTATGTCACGTTATGTTATTCTGAGTTGTTTGACAAAGTCATGGTCTTAAATAATGTGAACAAATGTTCTCAATGAAGCATATAGAACTGAAACATCTTTGAAAATCAGTTGTAGATACATGTGTGTTCTCTTTCAAAGAAAGCATGGTGAAAATACAAAATGTGCTTGAAATTATAGTATAAATTAAGAATTAGGAAATTCTATTATAAAAAAAAGGAATTAAAAACACCAATAAACATTGTTGCCTATACAAATTGATCTGCAATTGGAGCAAGATCTCAGTAAACTCTGGAAGAGTGGATGATACTTTAGGAAACTTCTGTGGTTAACAGTTTTTGGTAGGACTGTTTTTAGTAACAAAGGAAAGTAACTTTGATTAATTGTTTTTATTTTTCATTTCCCTTTTCAGGGTAATACTCTGACATATTACATCTTGATGGGAGAGCCAAAGTATTGTCTGATGAATAACTAAATAAGTGCCAATTCTATCAAAGTCAGTCTTGCATCTTGAATTGAAGTCTCTAGAAAAAGTTCTTTTTGCACCTATATGTTATTTTTGATTCACAGCATACAAATGACTGATTAAGTAAGTGCATGATAAGTTCCAATTGTTTTAGAGTAAATTAAAGGAAATAAATTATAAATGGTTAAAAATATTTCTGCATAATAAAAGCACATTGCTCATATGGCTAGAATATAAATCACAAGATTAGTCTATCTCTTCTTCCCAGAAAGGATAGAACAGATCCAGTCTGTCTTACTTAAGAACTTAAACTTAGTTTCATAGATGTGTCTCTGGAGGACCCAAAACCAGCCACATCACTTCATTTTTACATGAAGAAAGCAGTACCTGATTTAAAAAAGAAAACAACAAAAAACAAATAAAAAAACCCAACCCCCCCAAAAAACCAACCCCACAATAAACCAAAACAAAACAACACAAAAAAAACACCACCTAAACATCCATTTAAACATTGGAAGTTTAGGAACAATTTAATTGTCTAAATAATTTCACCCATATTTTAACATTTTTATGTGGCTTATTGAACTCACTGGTTTATGCTGTAATAATATGTAAAAAGTATACATTCGGAATTAAACCAACAAACATTGCTTCTCCCCCATCCCCAAATTTACTTCAGAATTATTTGAGGAATAATAAAAGGAATTCTACATTCATAACTATGTTTATGCCTGAAAATTCTATAATTTTCTTTGAAATTTACAGTGTTATTTGAAGAGGTTCAGTCACTCTGAATATCAGGCAAGTTAGTAAATGTGATCTACCACAGGTTTAGCAGCCTACAATTATGTACAGTCCACAGTGTGGTGTCTTGTGCAGAAATGTCCAAACGAGTTATGAAGGAGCTAGTTAAGAAATTGGAACTGTATCAGCTCTGGGCTAAACACTGTCCTGTTGACCTGACTATACTGTTTACATGCCATGAGTTAGTATCTTTAAATAGTTCTGTACCAACTCATGCAAACCTACTAGCAAATTTGAGCTCTTAAGATATCTCTTTTCAGTACTTCATTTTGTGGTAGAAAAATATACAAAAAGTAGGCATCTATAAATAGCAGTATTTATAAAAACTTTTGCACTAATTTGTTTCAATTTTTTTCATATTAAGTTGAATACGTTTATTGTTAGATGTGCTGCAGGTATATATCTTCATTGGTCTAAGCACCACATAAGTGAAAATCAGGGACAGAATTTCAAGTCCTGTTTTAAGATTGTTAAACAATTTAAGATTGTTTTTGGTCTAAATGCCAAATTAAAGGCACCTAACAGGAATTACTAAATTAATAATATCCAGGGTCTCATCTATAGCTAGCGGAAAGAGCTAGCCACTTACATGAAATTCAATAGGCTTTACAGTGGTCCTAGTGTCAAAAATACAGGACAACTAGATCATATAATTACTTATATAAAGATGATGACAATCCATGAATCAGTGTTAAAATATTAATGAGGAATAAAGGAAGTAAGACTGAATTGTAAATGAGACAACAAAACTTTTTTTCTTTTTTTTCCACAGAAAGGATGTAATTATAGCCTAGCAAGCTATATTTTGGTTTACTTTCCAAGGGTTTTCATAAATTTTAAATTGATATTTTTCAATTTAAAGTGCTATTAATTTATATTTGTCTGTAAAAATGCATTTTGTCTGCCACAAGGAAGTTCTGCATAAGAAGATGATGAGTCTTGATGCATCTGCATGTACAAACAACTCACCTGTAAACTATTTCTCAGTTACGAAATTTGGTGAGTAATTGATCCCTTAGGGAAAATCTCAAATGATCATTCTTCCAACTGAAAAAAATCCTAGTTGATTTTTTTTCATAAATAGTATATAATAATTTATATAGATATGCTTTGCAAAATATGAATGTATTCATTCAATGATACAGTTGCTCTACACTGTTAGTATTTTGCACTATCTGGTTTTTCAGAATGTTTATTTGTATTTCTTTCCCCCATTAGTTTAGCTTAAATGACAGGAATAAATTTTGCCTTAGGCTCTTGTAGAGGAATTTATTTGTTTCGGAATTATAGGGGTAGAACAGAAAGTAAAATCTGGCTCATTTTTTTATTCAAATCAAAATTTGCTGACCCTGATAGTTGAACAAAATCCTGAACAAGAGAGTTAGCACTAATTCATATGTGCCGCTATTAACAGAAAAGTGATAGCGGACAGTTTTTATCCCAACATGGTTCAAGAATTTTGCTTGTTCATAATATGTATAAAAACATGTTATCAAATATTCTTTGATATTGGAGACAATCCAAGTCCTGGCATATATAACCACTATTAAGAATGATCTACTATTCTGTGGTTTAGTTTTCAGTACTCTTGAGAGGAAGCAAATAAAATCAACAAAGTACAACAGAGCTCTTGTTAATGAATTTATTTCATAGGCATATTAGAGAGAAAACAGTCCAAACTGAGCGTCACGAAGCATATTTAAAAGTTTTACTAATGATTTGTGATAATAAGCATACATGTCGTCTTCCATTTTGTTTTTTTTCTTCTCAATAGGGTATGTTAAAAACTCTCCAGAGCCAGGTGTTTCAGAGCAAATGATTAGAAACAAACAGAATAATTGAGGTTTCTGCATGTGAAGAAGAATTTGCTTACAAACACATTTTCCCATTAACATTTTTTTTAAAGCATTGTAGGTAATTCTTACTTTACATATGGCTCAATTCTGGAGTAATTAATGAATTCTCCATTTTCTTTTCTCTATTGTAACTAGTATGTTAATCTCTAGGATAAGCGTTACCTTTCCAGACAGTACAGTAGTTGTCTATTAACTGTCCGTTAAAAAGGAATGCATCAAGTCCTAAGGCCTTAATATTTAGGCCTTCTGAATGGTAGGAGAGATTCTTCCAAATTCAGTTTTTCCTCTGACTTAAATAGCCCTCTAATAGAAAAAGAAGGATCTCAAGTTTTCTAATCTTTCCCTTTCCTGAATAAAAAAAGATTTCCAAGATTTTTAGCTTTACAAGGAACTTTGCATTCTCAGTTTAAGTACTTCCCTCTGGAAGTTCTTATCAGTCTTTGACTAGAAAGAGTCTAATATTTCATTTTTGTGAAACAAGTTTCTTCATGAACATTCAGAATAATTATTACATAATTCAAGTAGCTGCCTCATTTACAATTTTGTATTAGACACTACTGGCTACTGGCTTTAGGACTCAGATGGTCTTTATTTTTGTTTCCTTGGCCTTTCCTTGAAATGTAAATGAAAATTTTAATTATAATAATGTGTTTGGTAGGGTTTTTTTGAGTTTGGGAATTTCTGGTTTGAGGGTTTTTTTGGGGAGGTGAGGCTGGAAATAAATTTAGTTGTAATAAGCACATAGACTACTGCTTACAGGATTACTTTGCAGATCCTGGAGAGACTTGCCTCTGTGTTTCTGCACAGAAACTTGTTGACCTCACAAGAAGTTGAAAAAACATTGAGACTTCTACATATTTGAACACTGTTCCTAGATTTTGAGCTTCTTCAAAATAAATTAATATCTCTTCATCAAAAATATTTTCATTTACTGCATATACTGGTATGTAAAATACACTTACTAATATGTTGGGTATGTTAACAAAAAGTCTATCCATATCTGCCTTACTAAGCTTACTTGACTTACTAGACAAAGCTTATTACATCTGTCTTACCAGATGAATGTTAGAAAAACAACAATAAAAAAATCTCTGCTCTTTGCTTAAAGACTTCCAGGTGAAGCTGTAAATCATATGAAGATACACTTTTAAAATATGTTGTCAAGAGCCTTGTGAGAACAGGCACATGACTTTTTTTTGTTTACATTCTGCTTCTGGTTATAAATTGCCTGTGAATAAAAAGAAATATTTGTTTTCTGAAATGCAAAAGGTTGATGACCTTGGTGAATAATTTCTGTGACATACAGAGTCTAATAATATATCCCAGTCATGACTAGTCATACTGCAAATATGTAATATATTATGTGGTCTTTCTAGAAACAGAATGGAAGTGCTTCTGCTGTGACATGAAACTTACAGCCTAGCTTTTCACTACTTTATGTTATTTCACTGCATTTAGGATTTGGTCATCATAAAACTGGAACAGATATAGAAATATTGTTATTGTCTATTTTCAGGTCTGACATAGACAAAGGTTCAATTTCTTCTTTGATGCAATAGTGGAAATTGGGAAGCATACACTTCCATTTCTGTGACATCTCCCCTAGCATATTTAAGCAGGCCAAAAAGATCACTTTAAGTTGTCACAGGATTTAGTAAGAAGAGTCAGGAAAAGTAGTTAGGCACGTGTTGTGGAAAAAGACTAGTTAATGTACTAGTTATTACGTATTTCTCACTAGGTGAGAAATATTTCATGGTTAGTTTTTTTTTTGTCTCCGATATGTGATCATGGCTTGTGGAATGTTTCTTGTATTCTTTCGCTTCACTCTGCTATAGCTTATGACTGTAGTCTGTTCAGAGATACTATGTAGAATGGAGATTGAACATATTATTGATTTCTGTCACATTTTTCACAATAGTTTTCAAATCTTATGCAGCAAGGAGCATGAAGACTCTGTCAGTATGGAAGTGGACACTGGCATAGTTTAGAAGTATGCGGATTTCACAGTAGTTTAGTATGCGATAATATGGAACATGGTTCACCAAATATGGGTTTTAAGGTCCTTTGAGATGCATTCTGTTGTATGATAAATATGCGTGAAGCTAAAAGTTATGACGAAGATGCATGGTAGACCTCTATCCTCTCTGAGAAGCAACTGGAAGTTAAGCTGGATGGCTTTGTGCGTCTTAAATGGTTCCTGATGCCTACGCTGAGGCTACTGAATTGCACCTCTAGAAGCTCCATTGACTATACTCTTTAAATCACTCTTCATTTAAAAAAAAATAAAATAAATGTTTAATCACGTATACTGCATGTAGTCACCTAACTTCCAAATATTTTCTTCTTGAATTGAATCTCACTCCCAAATGTAGTTAAGTTGCTTGAGCGTAAAGAACTATATGAGATGCTGCAAGGAGACGTCTCAGAACTAAGAAAAGTAAGGCAGGAGACATTTAAACACAGGCACACATAGGCAAATATCTTTGTTTTTCTGAAATTATTCTAGTAGAAGGTCAGTTCGTCAGTTCTAATACTAACATATATAAGCCTACACATAGCAAGTACCTGATATGGAAGTGCCCCAGAGGCCAGGAACCAAGCTGATTTTTTCAGACATTGTCTGCCCTGGCTCTGGAATTGATGATAGTGATGATATGTCTGCTTGACCCGGAGGGCTGGCTTTACTGTCTTTAAAGTTCTTTTTGTGTACCACTTCCTCTTTATCTTCAGTAATCAGAAAGAAAGAATAAAGTGACTTGGTCAGACTAGTCATCTGCACTATAAATATCTGCATCTAGTTAACATTTTTTCATCCTTCAATTCCCTTTATAGTCTATAGTATATTCAAGGAATTATTTGTTTCTTCTTAAAATAAATACCTAATATAGGGCACATGAATTGTTCAAGAGAATTCTCTATGTCTCTGTTAATGATAAAGACCATCCAGAAAAATAGCTCAAATGAAGATTATTTCTAACATAGAATTGTAAAGCTGATTAAGATGAACACCCTTCTTGATCTTATCTTTAATATAATCAATTTGTCATAGTACAAGAAATGTCTAGTTTCAAATTTTGACCTTGCCATTTTGATATCACTGTATAGACAGATTTTTATGGTGAAGAAAGTTATATAAAATAAAAGGACCTGAAGATTCTGAAAAACAAGGACTGTTTGATCTACTCAGTAAGATTTAAAAACTGAAGCTTTTTCTTATGCTTTTGAAAAATTCTTTTTAAAAAAGGATTACTAAATGCTTAAGACTGGTGAAAGACATTTGTAAGTTTCATTTGCAGCCAATGATGACAGTAAAAGTGATATTCACAAAATCAAAGAATAGTCTGTGTAGTTAGATATTTTCCATACATAGGGCAAGATTATTCTCTGTGTAGTCAATAATTTACAACATACTTTGAATGGTTTAACCTAAAGATAACAGATTTTCAGGGGAAGATCTGTAAATGCGTATATATGTAAATGGAAAAAGACAAGGATAAGAAGTTATTTATAGCCAAGACTTTTAAATTTTACACAAAATAAGTCTTCTAAATCCATTTAAAAACATATTTTTAAGAGTCTTAAACCTCCAACTCCTGTTACAACCAAGAAGATCTGTATTTTCTTGGCTAAATTATATTTAAAAGCTTAAATATACTTGGGTACCAACATGTGGATAGTGTAAATTGTCATGGCTCTGTAGACATCGATGCCAGTTTACAGAGATATAAAATTAAAAATTTTTTATAAGGGAAAAGTAAATATTAAATACATTCAATTTCACTAAGAAAAGTATTTAAAGGAAGAATTTATAGTAGGCGGGTTGATGGATGAAGATCAAACTTCAGAAAAGTGGAGGAATAGAGGGCAGGGTAGAAAAACCTAGGGAGAACCACAGAACCATAGAATGGTTTGGTTTGGAAGGAAACTTAAAGGTCATCTAGTTCCAAATCCCCTGCCATGGGCAGGGACACCTTCCACTACACCAAGTTGCTCAAAGTCCCAACCAATTTGGCCTTGAGCACTTCCAGGGATGGGGCATCCACAACTTCTTTGGACAACCTGTTTCAGTGTCTCACCACCCTCACAGTGAAAAATTTTTTCCTGATACCTAATCTAATTCTGCCCTCTTTCAGTTTAAATCCATTCCTCCTTGTCTTATCACTGCATGACCTTGTAAAAAGTCCCTCTCCGGATTTCTTGGTAGGGTTGATTCTCACACTTCCTCTCAGCATGTGACACAGCTGGAGTTCATCTTAAGTGCCAGTAAATGAGCGCATGCAACCTGAGAAACACAGTGGGAGTTCTGGATGGATATAGGCTTTTGGGAAGAACTGGCAAGGAAACCTAAGGTAGGAAGATGGTGCTATATGAAAAGGAGCAGCAAAATTGCATATCTTTTCTATTGAGTTGGTGATGGCTGTTTGAGAATTTATGGGCCAGGGTCAGAATGGAGGGCAGCAAGGATGATATCTGCTACAAACAGCCAAATTGAGAAGGATAAGAGGCAAAACCTTTTTTAAATAATAACAAAAAGATATATAGTAATAAACTCTGGCTCTTACAACATCTGGATCTTATAAAATCTGCTTCTGATGGTTTACTGTCCTGGTTTGTGCTGGGACAGAGTCATTTTTGTTCCTAGTAGCTAGTAAAGTGCCATTTTGGCTTTAGTTTGAGAATAACCATCCTGTTGTCTACTAGAACGGCAATGTGGCATAACATGAGCAATTCAAGAGTTTTCTGAATTGCACTGGGGACAATTTTTTGATTGAGTAGCTGGGTAGTCAATGAGGGATATGCTCTTTTGGGCCAATGAATTAAAGATCTTATTACTGGCAAAAAGAGAATACACTGTACCTACAAATCTAGTAATTTATTGTTGAACTAATTAATGTTTTAACCATCTAATAAAAATACAACAGAAGTTATTATCAGTCCAGTTAAAATGATACTAACAGTAGTCCAAATTGTGTAGTTAATTCAGGAGAAAAACCCTCATGAATAACAAAGTCAAAATCATTCCACATAAACTTTTTAATATCTACCCCTCTTCTGCTATAAGGGTGCTATGTGTTCAGAGCACTTGTATAACCTGTGTTTGATAGTACCAATCTCCTAGAAATGATGGGGAGAGTTTGGACCTTAAGAGTTATGGGACTTATCTTCCCAAGTAACTCTTAAGTTATGTGTGATGAAACCCTGCTTTCCTGGAAATGGCTGAACACCTGCCTGCCATTGGGAAGTAGTGAAAGAATTCCTTATTTTGTTTTGTTTAAGTGTGCAGCCTTTGGGTTACCTATTAAATTGTCTTTATTTCAACCTGTGAGTTTTTGAACTTTCACCCTTCTTTCCCTCATCCCACTGTGTGGAAATGAATGAACAGCTCTGTGGAGCTTAGTTGCCTACTAAGACTAACCCACAACCGCTGACAACCTTTTGAGGCTGCTTTCAAATGGAAAAATGGAAATTTTGCATCTATTTTCAAGAAAAAAAAAGGAAAGAAGATCTGGGAAATGAAATTATAATCATCTTCACCTCATTACCCTAGAAGATTTTGAGGCAAATCCTGCTGTAAGTCATTTACACCTACATAAAGAATGAGATTTGGAACAGCCAAATGTTTACCAAAGCTGTTTTAGCAGCCTGATGGCCTTCACTGGTAAGATGTCTGGCTGTGTGGGTGAGAGGAGAGCCATGTATGTAAATTACTTTGATTTTAGCAATATTCTTACAGCCAGCCACAATACATTTGCAGCCAAAATCTCCTTAAATTTAAGAAAATTTGAAAAGTTTTGTACTTGGGATGGAATAATCCCATGATTCAGTATAGTCTCTGCATTGCCAATTGGGTAGAAAGCAGGTTTCCAAAATAAGACCCCGGATCATGGTGAGCAAGAAGTTAAATACAAGCCAGCAAAGTAATGCCCGTGGCAAAGAAGGCAAACAATATACTCCTCTGCATTAGCAAGCATGCTGGCAGACAGTCAGAAAAATGCTGTTCCTTTCTCTGGGTATTGTGAAATTGCAGCTGGAGTACTGTGTCCAGTTTTGGACTTCCTTTTACAAGGAAGTTGCTGGCAAACTGGAACAAGTTTGTCTGGAAAAGAATCACTAAAATGATTTGGCAACAGAAGCACAATGTACAATAAGCAGTTTTGCTGAGATCTTTTCTTTGCACATGCACAGTGGAAGCTCAAGAGGTAATGTACACACTTTGCATTATGAAAAATATCTAATTATATATAAGGAAAACACTCATCACAGTGGCTGTAACGAAGCATTAGAACAAGCTGCTTGAAGAGGTTGTGTAACCTGCATCCTTGGAGATATCCAGAACTTGATGGGACAAGCCTTTAGTGAACAGATCTAACTCACTCTTAAGCTAATTGTAGTTTTAAAGTTGGCCCAGGTTTGAGCAGATGTTTGCCTTTTATACCCTCCAGAGATACTACCTAAGTTTATCTGGGTTTATAATTTTGAGATGTCTGTCTTCTGAATGAATTATAAGTGAAAATGTATGTCTGTGTTAGTATACTGCAGGTTACCCTGTAATGATAAAATTATAATTTAAAGCTATTAGAAGTGAGCTCAAGATGACATAGAAAAGGAGACAAACAGTTAAGGAACCAAAGCAAAACCTGATAGACATTGACTAGAAAATTAGGAGTATGTTTCAACAGTTTTGATAAATTTGCTGGTTCAGAATTCATTTCTGTGCCCTTTAACCTTAGAGTAAAAAGCAGAGCAATGGACTAGATTTACTGACCAGCACACTAATATGTCACTGCAAGGATTTACAGAAATAGGAACTGTAAGACAGAATGCAATGGCAATGTGGCATGTGTTGGCTATTGTGGTTTTAAGACCTAATGAGAGAGAAGGAGAGAACTGTTAAACATACAATCTTCTGAATAATTCAATTTTTCTCATGGATTTTTAAACTGAAGAAGCAGTAAGAAAGTAATTTTTTCTTTTTTCTATGTGTCCTGAAAGTTTGTTAATTAAAATTGGACAGCTGCATCTATTATCAATATTTTGGGCAGACCCAAGCAAATATGTCTTAAGGTTATAGGTAACCCATGAAAAATACCAATGACAAAAATTAATTGAAGATGAAATTCAGAAATAATATGCGATTGTATATAGTGTCTATTTTTTTCTTAATATTTCATATGAATATTGCAATCATAATTATAATCTTAAAATAACATTTGCATTCCCTCAGGATCCCAAACTTTGCCTATCTTATATAGGCAAAAAAATAGTAATAAAAAAAAAAAATGATTTCCTGTTCATCACAGCTGATGTTTATATGTAACTGAAAAAGAAAGATTAATGAGCCAATGTGCTTTTATCCAAGAAGCATAATTAGTCCGCTTCACTGCCATGAATAATTAAGAAGGACATTTTAAAAGAAAACAATATGTTAAAGGCTAATTAAAGTTTTGGAACTTATATGACAAGCCATGTTTTATGTGTTACTGTAAGCATTTTAGGAGCCTGGGTCACAGTTTTCTGAAGGCCTGGTTCTTTGTGATTGATACAATGCTGGGGGGGGACGATTAAGCAGTAGTTCTAACCAGTTTTAAAAGCTATGTGCTTCTAAGTAAAAATGAAAAGTCATTTCTACTTCTGTTTTAAGATTTTTATGCCACATTTGTGAATAATAAGATAATTTCTTGTGAAATATAAAAATATGGAACCAAATTGTATTTTAAGCAAACATGAATGAGAAGACCTAATTTGCAAAGGACATTGCCAATAACATATTGGCAATTATTTGAATCTTTTTCATGTTGCAGTGTCTGCAGATAACAGAAAAGAATTTATTCACATGCAAATTATTCAAGTTCATTCAGTACAATTTTTATCATTTATACATGAATGATGATGTATACAAAATCTGTGCAAATATTGCCATTCTTCTTCTATTTCCTTTACAGCAAACAAGTAGAGCTATTTCCTCAACTATTTACAGTAGAAATACTGTTATATTTTCCTCCTAGGTCAGTTTTAACATGGTTAAGTGTGAAAATATATCAGTATTACTTAATTGCAGAGAGGTGTCAGTGTCTTAGCAGGAAGACAAGCTCAGAAGCGTTGCGTCCCAACGAGAAGGATATGGGGCAAGAAAGCCAGGAGGCCTCCATGGATGGATAAGGAGCTGCTGGAAAAACTCAGAAGGAAAGAAGAAGCCTATAGAAGTTTGTTCACTGTAAGAAAGAGGAGACTGAAGGGAGACATTGCTGTCTACAACTTCCTCACGAGGCGTAGTGGAGAGGAAGTTGTGGATCTCTTTCCTCTGGTGTGCATTGATAGGATACAAGGGAATGGCTTAGACCTATGTCAGGGAAAGTTCAGATTGGATATTAAGAAAAAGTTCTTCAATGAAAAGTTGGTTAAGCACTGGAACAAGATCTCCAGGGGAGTGGTCATGGCCTCAAGCTTGTTGGTGTTCAAGAAGTGTTTAGGCAGTGCTCTTAGATACACAGTTTAACTGTTAGATTGCCCTGGATGGAGTCAGGAGTTGGACTCAGTGGTTCTTGTGGGTTTCTTCCAATTCAGTACATTCTAGGATTCTATGAATTATGCAACACATTGATAGAAAGCATTAATAGTGCTTAATAGGAACCTATTATGCCATGAAATACTGTCAAATTATACAATCAAAAGAAGAAAACATTTTGTCTTTCTTGAATAAAATTACAACTTGAAATATTGCTGATATTTTACAAAAAAATCTGTTTCGTGGGAAATAATCAGAAAAATGGGTATTTGATTTGGAACAAGAACAAATTTTGAAATGCCAGTTTTCAGTTAAATAAGAGCTAGCATCTTGCACAGCCCTAGTGATATCTGTGTGTGAGATAAAGGCTGTGTAGACGTTTACAAATGTGATTTTTGGCAGTAGAGCAAATAGCATTTGAAACTATTCCAGTCTTTAAAGGCTTATTCATGACTACTGGCTACTAGAACATTTCTTAAGATTTTTCAGGGCTCAAAGGCTTACAAAAAACTGAGAATTTAGATTAAAGAAAATCCTGTATACCTATTCAAACAATCACCATAGTAAATACAGAGGATCTATCCAATGAATGTTGGAGAGAAGGTTAATCTTACTATCATTAATGAAAAAGGGAGATCCAAGAGAAAAGCAGGAACAAGTGAAGAAAACACTGGTGTGAGACAACTGAACTATTCTGAAGAATTTTCTCAATTTAAATGATTTAGAAACTGACAGCTTTCACAGCTGTGGGAGATAAAGGTAAAGTAAAACCGTATTCACTTCCCACATGAGCTCCCAGCATTTTAGGCCTTGTGGAAACACAGAGTGAATTCTTCTAAGGGGCTGACACACAGAAGCCCAACAGTGCTACAGTGATGAATGTGTTTTGTACTGATTGAAAACCTAAACTATGTCAAAATTCCTATGAGACCAGATGTTTTATTTCAAGGTAGAGTAAATCATAGAAAAATATCTCAAAATTATGCTGCTAAGGAACTAAAAATCATCCACTGCAGGTTTTATCAGCCTCCATCAAAACTTAAAATTAAAAAAAAAAAAGAAAAAGAAAAAAAGAAAGTAAATGAAAAGAAAAAAGCCAACCAACCCTGTATGATGAAGTCCTAGTAGCTGCTCTGGTCAACTTCCATTTAGACCATTTAATGCACAGATATAACTTGATCAGTATCTTGAACTGTTCTTATACCTCTTTCATAAAACAGAGGTCTGCTCTCCTGTTTTCATCTCTCCCTCATGTAATTATGCAAGAGTACAGTTATACAAATAAGTTATTTGGTAAAAGAAATCAGGTTTATTACTATGTTCTTCAGTTACTTTCCTACTGGTACAGAATGCTCTTTGTAGTGTGACTGTGCTGTCATTTCCCTCCATAACCAGCTGGAGCAGAGAGCTCTATCATTCTAGTGAACTAGTAAAGACTAGGTGTCCCACAGAAAGTCTGATTTTTGTTTCATTGCAAAAATGAATTATATTTATAGAATATGCTTTAGATAGTTGTTTTTTTTAATGACCCCTCTGGCTGAAATTCCTTTTCAAAGGCTTTCACCAGGTTTTCCATTATACGAAAACAGGTTCCAGAGCTGCCTAAGTTCCTCATCCCTTAACTGGTCTTGCACTGTTAAGACAGAAGGACAGCACGGTAATGTGTTTTGAATATATCTAAGAAACCATCTTGCCTTCCGTTTCTGTATAGTTTTCTAAAGGTTTGTCTTACAGAATATTTCTTTTCCCCGATTTTCCTCCTTCTGTTTTCTGTCTTTCGCCTACTTATTCTCTTTGTTATCTTCTTTCTTTTCTATCCTTTTGTGTTGCACTGTTTACCCGAGATAGAGACTATCTAATGGTTTGAATTTCAAGTATGCAGTCTTCTACTAAACAATAATGTTTAAAGTTCAGGATCTCATGAAAATTTGTGTTCCAGCCTGAGTGACAAATCAAGCCTAGAATGTAATTTGTCTGTATTTGAAATACATTTGTTAAAATTAAGCTCTCATTTGCAATCTACGGTTAAGGCTACTCTGGGTCTTTTACACTACTTAGCAGGTTTCATTGCAGAAAAATGGAGCAATAATAATTTATGCTGCCTCCTGATGACCTAAACACAATTGTAGGCTTCTCCAACATTTTTAAAAAACTATACTACTATTCCTTTTATTTTTTTTTTTTATTTTTTTTTTTTTGCAATTAGACTTCCTGTTCTTCTAGTATTTGGCCACTTCTCAAACTCTACTGCAATAGATCATTCTTCTATTACTTTTTTGGCTTCCTTT
Source organism: Coracopsis vasa (assembly GCA_026283785.1). Classification (NCBI taxonomy): domain Eukaryota; kingdom Metazoa; phylum Chordata; class Aves; order Psittaciformes; family Psittacidae; genus Coracopsis; species Coracopsis vasa. Next base: position 18,847 of record JANHGB010042314.1, read on the forward strand.
GTCCCTTTTACTAAATTGTCTTGTTTACATTTTGCTGTGCTTGATTCTTCTTTCTATTTTCTGAGCAACCTATAAAAGAGTCACTGAAATACTCTTCACAAATTGTTTAAGTTTTATGTCAAAGGAAAAAAAAAAGATCCACAAATATTACCAAAAATGGACAGTAAATATATATATGATTTATAGGTGCATGTTAAAAACTTGTAAGCCTGTCTGATCTTAAAAAGAACAATGTACCTGAAAGTAAGATTAATTCACTTGTGAAAGGTCAATGCAAGAACTTCAAGAACCTGATCATTGAAAACATGGTAAGTATGCCTCAAGGAAGTAATTAGTGAGTTGTTTGTTACAAAATAGAAAACAATGAATAACAACTCTCTTTAACTGAAAACTGCTAAAAGCAGAGAATTAAAACTCGATGAAACTAGATTTTTCAGGGGATGCTTTTGAAATCACAGTTCTATTTACATCAATAGTAAAACATAGTATGATCAGAATTAAGATGAAATAAGTTTATAAAAAAAAAATGGAAGGATAAGTTTGTGATTAAGGAACTAATACAATAAATAGATCTATACAGATAAATTTAACTAGTAAAGAAATGTATGTTCTTATAATTTTTATTTCTTTTAAAACTATGACCATAAAATATCAACATATCTCACTTTAACTTAGGATTCTCTTGGAATTTTAGATATTTCAGAATTAAATATTTTCCCCCATAATTTTCTGTTTGGCTATGAAATGCTTTTTTATCCAAAAGAAAAACTGAAATAAAGCAAAGGTAAGTCTGAGCTAAAGGAAAAAAAGATCACCAGTTTGACATATTGTTCCTTTCTGACCAAAGTCTGTTCAGAAGAATTTTCCAAAGAAATTAATTGTTTTATAAGTTTAGATATTACTACTTTGATTTATGTTCGCCATTTTTCTGTACCTCAAATTTCCACAGGAAAACTGTGAAAAATCCCTGTTTGTTGTTTTAATTTTTCTCAGTTGTTTTTCTGTAATAAGACAAGTCTTAGACATAATCTCCTTAAAATGCAACTGGTATAGATACTCAAATGGCTTGAAAGAGAAAAGTTAGATTCATTCATGAAAAAACTAAAAAAAAAAAAGCACTCATCAATGTATTGCGATATTAAAGTGAAACAAAATCCAAGAATATAGACGTGGTCATAGTTAAAATTCAGATTGTTTTATCTTGAATATAGAACAGACAAACAGCAAGAGGAATATTTAAACCACCTATTATAACTGTTTTCCTATTCTTTAGGCAACTGCAAGATGGGATAAACTGGTGACTATGAGAATCAGAAAAGCTACCTTCATCTGAAGTGTGAAATGGGCTGTATGAGTGTGGAGGAACGATGTCCAATGCATTACACCAGATGAAGGTTTGTCATAATTCATTTTAACAGCAAGGTAGGACCACAGATTTTTTCATCTGTACCTTTTCCCGTGTGTTTCCACATACATACAGATTGCATATAGACATCATATAACCTAGATTCATTTTCTTTTTCCTCTCATTTCTGTAGCCACAAGATTTTTCCAATGTAAACTGCCTAAAATTCTACCTTTAGTCAATCTGGGTTTTGGGTTTCTTTCTCCATGTAGTGTGTATTGATCCTCGTTTGAGCATTTGTCATATATTAGCTTCCCTAAAATCGGAGAGTTCTTTCATGTTCCTTATTTTAAGTTTCACTCATTCTTCCATTTCCTTTGCCTTTTTCTTCCTTAAACATTTAGTTGATATTGCCTGCTATTTTAACAGATTCTTTCTTTTCAAGACACTTTTGTACAACTTCCCCTTGCATTTGTCACAATGACTGATATTGCTTGTGCAGTAGACCATCACTTCATTCAGAACAGAGCACTTGATCTGAATGAAAGGCACAAGGGAAACAGGAAGTTTGGATAGATGTATGCATGTGAATTGCCAACTCTAACACATTCAGAATCACTTAAAAGATGGCTGCACTTTGTTAGGAAGTTCATATTTCTTGGCATAATCTCCTCTACCATTTGCTGTCTTAGCAGTGTCTTGGCTCAGAGCCTTTTGTATTACCTGCTCATGCTGCAAGCCTTTTTTACTTAGAAAAATGGTCTGATCTTAGGACACATCACTTATGAGAAGTTTTGAGCATCCTTGAGTGAAATTAAAATAATATTTGCTAAGTTTATTTGAAATACTAATTAGATGTGTCCCTATGGCATGAAAAAATAAAAGACAGTCATAACCAAAAAATATCAGAGGTTGTCTTCATCTTGTATCCATTTAAATTAAAAAAAACTCCAATGCATGTTATTTATTTTATTACGAAGCCTATATTGACATGACTAGCAGGTTAAATAGTCACTTCATCCTTGGGCAAAATTAACTGCCTTTGAATTCATCCTGAATTCATGCTTATTCATCCCTTTGAAATTTCAGCAGCTGCAGGACACATTCAACATTCAAGCAAGTTTACCAGGCTCTAAACATTCTATCAAAGCTCATCTGGCTTGGCTGGTAAAATAAACTGTTGATTCCATGGTATTTGAAGTGCTTGACTTGAAGTGCCTCCCCAGACTTTAAATATCAGTCTGCCTGAAACACTACTGAGATGATCTTAACTACAGCATTTTCCCTTAGCAATATGCTTCTTTCTTTGCAATATGTTCAAAATCATTGCTACACTGCCTGATGCTGGTTTGCCTTGACTCCTCCCTTCTGAAGCCAGCTCCATCACTAATTATTTGAAAGGATGCAAACTCCATGGGTTGATATAAGAACAGTTTAATAACTAGAGTATCTTACCTCTTAAAAGAAATTAGAGTACCTTGAGTATCTTACCTCTCAAAAAAAATTGAAGCTGAACAAAGTAACAAGAGAGTGTATTACTCATATTGTCCAAATTGAGTACAGCAAAAGATTATGTGGAGAGTCTTTGCTGTGAAGAAGTTGATGTAGGTGATTTTTTCAATGTAACTTGCATCATTATGACAGAACAAAATGGAAAACAGGTCTGATGAGGACTCTGGAAGGGAGTCAGGCTTCTGAGCATGTGAATTATGAAATGAACCTTGGATACTAAAGGAAAACAGAAGAAATAAAAACTATATAGGTAACACTATATATGTATATAATTAGCTATGGAAAAAAATATTTAAAAAACAAGTTTAGAATGCTAAAATAGTAAAATACTAAAATGACGCCAAAGACTTAGAAGACCATAAGATTACAGTCCTTGAATGGAAGGATCAAAACACTAAAAGCTAACATGGGAATCATATTTCACCTGGTGAGTTAGAAGAGAAAGGAATGCAGCTCCACATATGCTCAGGCATGAGGAACATGAGGATAGAACCTGTGAACTTGGGTGTTTGTACTCTGTCCTGGAACAGGACAAAGAAGCAGTTGCTTTGACCAATCACAGCTTGTGCCTGGAATTACAACTGAGCACTAGAGGAAGCAGTCATAGACAGGGATAGCACACATAAAATGTAGGGTCATATCTATCCTCATGTATTGTAAACATCTCAAATTTATTCAAATAAAAATAAGCCTATCATCCCCTAGTTTTCGATCACAGAGACTTCAGTGACAGCAGAAGACTACTCTGTAAAGGTAAACATCAGATTTGTGCTATTCTGCTCTTTATTTCCACCTGAAAATGATTAAAAGTAAATAAATGAAGGCCTTATATCTAAAAGTTAACATACATCCCTTTCAGGCTCTGAAGTTTAGTTGTCATTTTATCATTTCAGCATATCATTACATGAAGCAGATTGAGAGTGTAACAGCCTGAAAGTCTGAAATTTTGCTTCAGTCTAAAATTCTTTGAGATAATACACACTTTTTGCAGCTGCTAACACTTGAAAAATGTTTTTTACTTCCTCATTTTTTTTCCTGCTTTTAATAACAAGCTAGAGACAGACCAATTTCTGCACAATACATAACCCAGAACACATTGTGACTATCAATGTGCTCTTTTTCCTCAGAATGTATTTTTCCACCCTGAATGGAACATATAATACACAATTTATTCATCAGTAGAATTTCTTACAAAACTGATTTTTTTTCTGTTTAAATCACCTTAAAAGCACCAGAACTTCATATTTTGTACTTTAAAGAAAAGGACACCTCCCACTCTCTGATGGCTTATATTATGAAATACTGTATCACATAGCATTCAATAGTTAGTGAGGAAAAGACTTTCGCATGTTCTTGCAAATAGCATTTTGGTATTTTTAAGCTACAACCACAGAGAAAAAAAAATGCTATTATATTAACAATCTAAGTAATGAAGGCCAATGAAAGTCATCATATTATTTCTATATTAAATTGAAATATTCATTCTTACTTGAAGTAGTTATTACATATATATGGATCCACTGGTCATATTTATGCTAGCTGTAAATTTACCAACTTTTTCACTGAAGTACATATCATCCAGTGCTAAGTATCATTGTCAAGAAGTAGAGTTTTTTTTCTGTTGATTTTGTGGTTATTTACCAGTAGTTACATATACCTCTGTATACTTTTGTAAAAACAGATCCTGTGTCCACAAAACTGTTCTCCAGGCACATTATTTCAAATTAGTTTGTCAAATTTAGAAAAAGTATATTAGTTGCACATGCTGAAACCTCATGTAATATGAATTAAAAACAATTCTCTAAAAACTACTGTGGTGAAATGCTAGAGTGATTTCCAAGATAATTCTTTAAGCTAAACAAAAGACTTGTAACATCTTAAATAAGAATTTCTACATGTGTCTGTGAAAGAGAATGTGAAACAAGATTTTCATTTTTATGTTCTTGAAGTTTATTTTTTTATTTATCTTTAAATAAAAAAATCTTTTTTAAAATAAAAATATTTATTTTTATTTATTTATTTATCTTAGAGTAAGTTTTGGTGTGGGTGGGGTTTTTTTAATAAAAAATAATTGAAAAAATTAAGACTGAAGGTTTTCCTACTGGAGTTTTAGAAATAGCGTAGGTTAAGTAGTTGTTGAGGTGGTTCAATTTGTTCTCATTTCCAGAAAGGCAGGGATCCTAAATCTTTGATGTTCCCTATGTCTCAGGCAGCTGCTCAAGTAGTTTTCTCCTGTAGTTCATTTTGTTTCATATTATATATTCTTTTTCTAAACTGCTAAGTAAGTATAAAAAGAATTTGTAATGCTTTTGGTTCTGTTATACTAAATTCATTACTGTACGTTCACAAAGGGCTATCATACAAGTTGATTATCTACTATACATATTTTAGTATTTTACCTCATATTGTAATACAAATAGGAAAATGACCATGACTGATAATGATGGAACAGCTGAATTATTCAGAAGTATTAGGATTCAAATTTCTATAAGATATTGCTCACTTAAGCATGGAATGTAAGATAGAGGAATGTTGTATTTAGAGCTGTTTGGGAAGAAGGAGCTCATTTTGAGACAACTTCATAATATTGTGAAAAAAGTTTTGCAGAGGGCAGCTTTTTGAAAACTATGGACAGTTTCATTGTTGTTGCTGTTTGCAGAATTTTGCTTTTTGGGTAATTTTAAAAAGTGGTCTCTTGTTTTTTCACTCTATATATGGATGGAGGAGCATAGAAAATGCTCAGTTTCTTACAGAGCAGAAATTCTCATTCAACTGCCATGTTCACTATGTACTTAAACACTCTAAAAATTTCTTTCAGGGAACACTATGTTAATTTCTTAAAAGTTTTATCCTGCCAAGTGTTTCAGAACAATCTGTGACAAGCTGAATCATACTATCAGAATAATCCAAATTGGAAGGAGCTCCTGGAGGTCATCTGGTTCAACCTCCTGTTTGAAGCAGGCTAGATTCAAAGTTAGAGTGCGTTGTTCAGAATCTTATTCGGCTTGGTTTTGACCATGTGCAGGTGGCAAGTCTACAGCCTTCCTAGGCAACCTTTTCCAGTGCTTTTACCACGCCTTTAACTGAGATGAGAAAGTGGTGTTCAGAACAGGAATTTGCTACTTATCCTCCTCCTTGCACAAAAATACTATTAGGTATTCTATTCATAGCTTTTCATCCTCCTAATAACTTGGTTTTCTAACTCAAATTATTTGTCTTTGACTTTCATAACATTCTTCATGTACCCTCATATTACATGCCTCTGCTAAGGCATGTTGCCATCCTAACCGCCTCTATGATCCTATATGTGTTTTTCCTAAGTACTTTCAGAGTTTTTTCTCACACACAGCTTTTTTGAATTCAGAAATATCTCTCAAGAAATCTCTTATGCAACTACTTTATTGTTCTTGGTATTGTGTCTTTTTTTTATTCCCTTCCTGAAGCAGTAACATCTGCAGCACAATTAATAATTTTGAGACGACTGTTTGTTTTACTGAACACAACCGCTTCATGTATTCGTATGCTAGAGGTGTTCTACCATTTTTCTTTACTATTTCTTTACTTAAATTATCACATGTAAGAATCATTAGTTCTCAAGAGAAGGGTGAAGTATATACCTAAAAAAAGAAAAAGTTTGCTCTTTGAACCCTTGAAAATAAAATCAACAATAAGAAAATACAGTATTTCTTATTCTATTCTATGCTTCCATCTCTGATGGTCAGTAGCACAAAATTAACGGCTGGAAAACAAATAGCTGTTTACCTTACTCAGTTCTTGAAACTCAGGTTGGTGATAAAGTTGTAAAGTAAATTAAGTACCACTTCTTAGTAGACTAACAGCTTTAGCAGCAATTGCAGATAATCATTCTTGCTTCCAGCAGGAGAGCAGGTGGACATGAACAACCATAAAGGGATACCTGAATAACTGAATTTTGATTGATGACTTGACTGGAAAATTATTAGCATTTAAGTGATTCTTTTTTTCTCTTAAATTCTTTTAAAAATGAAAAATCCGCAAATTTAATTTGTTTGATGTGAAACATTTCCCTTCACACAAAACAGAACAGTAAGTCTGGAAGACTCAGAAAGTGGTGGTAGTGCATAAAAAATGCATGTGATCATAGAATATTTTTGGTGTTTCCTTATGTCAAAACATCCAACAGTTGGTTCTGTTTTGCTCTCACCAGACTATTTGAAGGAACCAAATATATATATATATATATATAAAAATACACAAAAAAGAAGATGATACACTTATAGCATAAGAATGATGCACATATGTACACTCCTTTGTGCCTGAAGAAATGTAAGAACTGTCACTTTCACTTTGTTGTATTTTTAAATATAATGCTCTCTATAAAGAAAGAGGCTTCAAGGATACAAAATCCCGGAAAAACAGCATCAGCGGAAGCAGAGGCAGCAGTGGCAGCATCAGTGGCTGAGGCAAGCTCGGGATTTGAGCTTTACATTTGAGCTGTAGAGGGGGTTTCTGAGACCAGAGACACCCAAACAGCAGCCCCAAGGCCCCTCTGGACACCACAGCTCTCGGCAGACAATCAGGGGATTGAGGGGCGCAGCCAGTAGTAGCTGTGGGAGATTTAAATGGCTTGAAGTGACCAGAGCGGGCAAACAGGATGTGGTGCATCAAAAAGAAGTAGCACAGCAGTTTGTGCCACGGTTCACGTAGGCAGGGCATGTGGGGTTGTCTCTGCAGTCTGCAAGTTGGTCCATACCTCAGGAAAGTACTAAGTGCTCTAGGTCTCTGCTTTAATGGTGGGACACTTGACAAATGTGTCTACTGAGGCAGACCCTGAGAAGTCTGATGCTTCCAATCAGACGGAACTGGTAATTTCTCCTCTACTTTGAATAAAATGGTTTGGGTTTGTTTTTTTTTTTCCTAATTATAATTTTGTGCCTCTTGCTTTAATCCTCTCATGTTTTTCAATATCATATGAACTTGTATGTTCACTAATCGGTCCTGTATAAGCAAGACAATATTGATTCACTTTGCATAATAATGTTCAGCTTAGAAAGATCTCTAAATAACTATCCAGCATGTTTAAATGAAAATAAATTGATTGACATACTGCTTGTACTGAGGCAAAAAAACAAAAAAAACCCCACACAAACGAAAACAACAAACCAAGTTTTCAGCTGTAATCTGAGTAAATTTTTACTTTTGAATCATATGGAATAGATGAATAAATGAATATATAAGATACAGAAAATGGAAAAATAGTTAAATAAGGAGCCAAAGATGAACAGTTTAGGAACCTGTGAGGATGGTGGGGCACTGGAACAGGTTCCCAGAGAAGCTTTGGATGCCCCATCCCTGGAAGTGCTCAAGGCCACATTGGATGGGGCTTGGAACAAACTGGTCTAGTGGTAGGTATCACTGCCCTATGATTCTATGATTCTGACAATCTATCTTGGTAAAAGAAATAGCAGTACTATATCCTGCCATGCAAAGCTGATTTTAAGGCAGCTATGCAGTTGGAAGACATGGAGTATCAAGAGAATTATAAGAACAGTGACATTGATATGTGAGATCGAGTACTTTTCAACATCAGTCACATGTAAAAAATGTCCTGTTGAATGATCATTGTTGAAATCAGGGTTTGAAAGCAGAGTAATATTGCCTTGGAAACCAACCAATACAGGCAGAACTAAAATAGGAAGCCAAGAAACATTTTGCCAAACCAGAAATCTCCAGAGTTTATTATCTGAACAATATTTAAGCATCTTTTTTTAATTTCAAATAATTGTTGAGTGGCAAAACAGCATCCTAAAGAGCATGAATATTGACTGCAAAGCACTTTCTAAGTTTCATAGTTAGAAATGCAACAGGTTAAGTATAGCAAAGCCGCTCGTTTAAGTCTTGCTATAGGGGCCCTGATATATAGCCTGTTATATATTACCCATGCCTTATGTGATACAGAATCCAGTATTACAGCTGCATAAAATGACATTAAAGTGCTCAATAGAAGTCACAGCTATAAGGGGAAGATGCAAATCAATGGATATACCAGTCATTAAAGCTGCAGATGAACCAGCTGCCCTCAAATTAAGATCCTATGGAGAATAAACATTTGTGCCACATTAAGATTCTAGCCAAAGCTCTGTAGAAAAAGTCTGGCAATAAAAATGTACGTAGCTGGCAAAGTTCAGACAAAACAGAAGTGCTTTATACCGGAACAAAACATGAAATTTTACACTGTGTTTCTATAATGGAATTGATGGTGCACACTGAAAAAGCTGTACCACTTATATATATACATAACACCTATAGAAACAATGTGATTGCTCAAATTCTTCTTTAAAAACTCTGTAGTGACAGTGATGAAGTTTTATTTAATCCCTGGCATTATGGAAAGCATAGTTCTCTGCTGCTAACCAGTGATACTCAAAGTTGGTGAGTTCCCTCTGCAGCCAGAAAAAATACATTGTTAAACACTCTCTGCCATCTTTAGCTTTATCTAATAAAGGTATTTACCTTTACCTTTATTATCAGTATCAAGGTACAATATATCCAAACAGTAATGATGATAGCAGCCAAGAGTGTACTGGTTTTTCAGGAATATTGCCTAGAACCAGAAATATCAGTTGTGTTTCCTAGAAGTATCATACTGGTTTCAAGTGACAAATGAAAATTAAGATGCAGCAAGTTGGGTCTCCTGATACCAGAACTGCTAGCAAGCTCAGTGTATCAGTGAACAGTAACTGCCAGCACTTCTACTGCTTGTCAGTATAGAATAATTAACACAGGGTAGGCAGAGCTATCACTAAAAACTTTTTACAAACTAGTGTTCTACATCAATCAGGAGGAAGCCAGCATGACAAGGAAGTTGTATTACTCAACAATGTTAAATTTTATGGGGTATTGTTCTATTTCTAAGAAAACTGTTATGATACATTAAGATAAGACCGTCTGAATGGCAGCCATAAGCATAGCAGATCAAATCCCAAGAGTTGTGTGAACCAAGGCAAGACTTCCCAAGGTTGTATTTGAAATAAACTGCATGCCTTGTATGTATCTGTCACTGAAGTGGAAGCCACTAAAGACTACTTACTTGAAGCAGTGAAAAGGAAGTAACAGGCAGTTAACAACCCTACAAAAACTATTGGCTTTCATCATGATAACAGATCTGTAGAGAACAGATGTCAGTAATCCATCAGATGTTATATGAAAAAGATTTTTTCTTGCTTGCTTTGCAAGAGACATAAGTTCTTTGTTTTTCTTCCTGCTTTTTATTTGGCTTGAAAAATCACCCATGTTACTCTCACCAATTTGAATGTACTTCATGTATAGTACCATTTCTGTTAGAAAGTGATGTATTAAATTGAATTCACCAAATCCAACTGTGAATTTCTTCTACCTGAGACATAAATCTGAGCTAATCCACTTTAGACTCATTCATAGGCAATGAGAAGGGGCCACTAATGTCTGAAAATAGATTATCCCATTGTTTATTTGTCTCTATTAACTCTTTGCTTTAAGAAGAGAAATCAAATGTCAGTATGATCTGCTTTTTTAATCAGGAAGTGTGGCTTGCTGAAATAGTTCATATTAATGAATAATAAACTGATTTTATTTACTTCTACTTGTTGAGTTGATTTTTACAAGCAAAACCTTAAAATCTGAGCATTAGAAGAATTTAAAATTATTTCCCATTTTCTGATGGATTCATCCCTCTACTGACATTGTGTATTCTTGAGGTTCAAGGATACTTTTAAAGATTCTTTTCCTATCACCTGCTATGGGATTAAAAGAGAGTTCAAATGCCAAAATAAAAATCACAAGAAAAAAAATCTCCTGAGGTCAAAAATCTACTGCAGTTCATCATGTCCACAGCCCAGTTCCAAATATACAAGCAGAATACTTGTGCTCTGTGTTTAATATTTAATGGGTAACACAAGAGTAAACCCTTGTTTTGTCAATATATATTGAGTTTATCTGACTGTGAAATATGGTGCTCCTTTTCTTGGAAAGACTTTTAAGAAACCTTTTTGTTTGTTTATTTTCATGTCTCTCTTTGAGTGATCCATAAACACATATTTTCTGCAAGCACATATAAGCTTAACAAGGAAGGAGTGTGTTTGCTGAAACTCCTTTTTATAAACCCAGCCAAACTGACATAGATTGTGCAGAAGAAGCAAATAAGCACATTAGTTATTTCTTGGAGAGAGTTTTCCTTTACCCTAAATTCCTGAGACACTTGAGTTCAGAAGATCTTGATAAATGGTAAATCTTTGTGACTAATACACATTGTACGTAATTAATATGACAAATAAAATGTCAAAAATTACTCTAAATCTCACAAATAGACACAAATACACATAAATACACATACATACACTTCCTCTTACCCCTCATTTTATAGTTGTCATTCAAAATTATAGTAAAAAATAAACATCTTAGATTTCATAAGAGCAGTTGCCAACTCCTGAATGAGCTTTTGCTCAGGGAACTTTTAGGACTCCCATGGGACTGTGTCTTGGCAAGCAAATGTGCTCAGAAGTGTTTGAAAATTTTCAGAGGCAGCCTGCTCAAAGCACAAGAACTGTCCATCCCTTTAAATGCTCTACACAAAAAAAGAAAGAAAAAAAAAAAAAAGAGCAGGCCTAGAAATAGACATAACCCAGCCTTGTTAAGCAGATAGCACTCAAAAAGCTCAAATATGAAAAAGAAAAAAAAAATATGTGAGAGATGAGAAAGGGGACAGATGCCTAAAAAAGGAATAAAAAAAATATTACTTGAATACAGAAGATGAATACAAAAAGATATTGCTTGAGCTTGCAGAGATGTAATTAGGAAAGCAAAAGCTCAGCTGTAGCTCAAAATACAAGAGAGACTTCTATAGGTATGTTGAGTGAAAGCACAAGGAAGGTAAAAGACTGTGGCTGAAAGGAGCTGGCAAGTTAGTTAGAAGTTGGACAGAAAAGTAGTACTCCCTGTTGCTTTCACCTCCATCTTTGAGGGTGACGTCAGCTCCCAAGTCTGTATTCCAAGGTGAAATGACAAACCAAATGGTGAGTCACTAACAGTAGAGGAGGGTTGAACGTCTGTACGAATTAGACAGGTAGAGGTTTGTGGGACCTTATGGGGTAAATCTGAGGAGAGTGGGAAGACACTGAAAAACCACTCTGTCATTTTTAGAAGGTCATGGAGATCAAGGAAGATCACAGATGATTAAAACAAAAAAGTCAAATATGTCCATCAACAACAACAATAAAAAATATAGAAAACAACAGACCAGGTAGCCTTACCTCAGTTCCTGGGAAAATTATAGAACTGGTCTGGGTGGAAGCTTTGCCCACACACACGAAAGACAAGATCGAGATTGGGAAAAGACAACGCAGATTTACCAAGTTCAAATTGTGCTGAGCCAATATGACTGCCTTCTAGGATGAAATGGCTTCCACAGTTAATGAAGAGCAGTGGATATTCACGTAACTTGACTTTTGCAAATATTGGCATGATCTCTCACATCCTTGTTGAAGCTGATAAGATATGGCCTGGACAAATCAGTGTCAAAATAGATGGAAAATTGTCTAAAGTACTGAACTCAAAAGGTGGTTAATACCCTAGAGTCAAACTGACAGCTGGTCATGAGTGGAATTCCTCAAGGATCTTAAAAAACAACGTGGGTGATGGGATTGAATACACTATCACTGTGTTTGTAAGTGACACCATATTGGGAGAAGATGTAGATAACACTGGATGGAAGAGTACAGAATCCACAACAGTCTAGAAAATTGGGCTAAATCTGAGTTACATGAGATTTAACAAAGACAAATATGAAGTCCTGCAGCAGTGATGGAATAATCCCAATCAGTAGTACAGGCTGGGAACTGACTGGCTGGGAGAGCTCAGCTAAAAAGGATGTAGAGAAATTAGTGGACTGAACGTGAGTTAGCAGTGAGCCTTTGCAGTAATGAAGACAAATCATGTCTGTGACTGCAACAGCAACTTCATCACAAGGTACATGATTATTACACTCAGATATTATTATGCCACACCTGACATATTGTGCCCAGTTTTGGTACCATCAATAAATATAGGGTAATAAATATGAATAGAGAGGGATCAAACAAGGGCCCTCAAGATTATTAAAGTGCTGTGGAATTTTATGTATAACAAAAAGTTGAAGGAACTGGGTTTTCAGTTGAAGGAAGAGAAGGCTCAGGAGGGATCTAATTGCAGTTTTCTATTACTCGAATAGTAGTTATAGAGGAGATGCAGGTATTCTTTTCAAAAAGCTGTGAAGTTAATAGACAAGAGACAACAGGCATGAGAAAATTCAAGGGAAGTTCCATTTGTATGTAAGAAAAAAAAAGTCTTTCAGTTAAATATTGGATAGGCTGTTCAGACCAGTGGTGGAATCTCCCTTGCTAGAAATATTCAAGATAGCTTGACAGGGCCATGGTTAGCCCAATCTAAGGCCTTGCTTTCCACAGAAGATTGGATCAGAGGATATCTAAAGGTCTTTTCCAGCCTAGACTTTTCTATCATTCTATTATTGTATCTTTCACCTCCCCAAAATGTATTTGATTCATGGGGCGTTATCAGTCAAATTAATCTGAATCTGTTACAGAAACAAATTTAAAGTGGACTAGTTTTATTACATTAAACTCTTCTATGGATACTCTCAATAACCATTTAAGGGGTCTTAAGTTGATTTTCTTTAATTTGGTTTCCTTACAGTCAGTTGAAAGGCCAATACTTTCTTGAAAGCTTAGACATGCTCCATTTTTTAATGTTTATATTTAAATTTTGAATATGTGCTCAGAATGTTAGTCAATCACATTTAAATAAATAAATGCATGTTTGCAAAATTGCAGCTTTTTCAGATCAGAACATTAGGATGCCTCTAACACACATCTATCATCAGTGGATAATAAAGAGTTATATTTCCATTGTACCAATCTGTCACTTGATAAAAACATCTCAATTGGAACATTCTCATTCAGACATTTATGTTGTACTCTACAAATGCCAGCTTATTTGACTAACAGTCCATCTGCAGCAGACACATTATGATTTGGAAATATTGCTGAATTTGGAACCACACAGACTTTAATCATTACAGAAAAATGCACTTTGCCACCTTCAACTTAATAGCACCATAAGGTTAAAAGTGTCTAGCATCACCCCTTAATCATGTCTTGATCTGTTTAAACTCAGATGCAGCATGGATATTCATATGACTTTCTTTGTTAGAATACTGTAAAATATGGACATTCAAGAAGGAGAACTGAGGGTGCAGCATGAATGCTGATTTTCACTGTTACATAATCATAAGGAGGGGAACAGTGTACGACCCATAAATTTGTCTTCTCTGCAGTAATTTTTGATCTCATAGAAATATTATGTAGTGGTCCATTGAATGTATGCAGCAGAATATGTGTCCTGCCAATGCGCAAGTTATAACACGGCAGCTTCTTTCATCATAATTGCTCCCTTTTTTGCTGCATGGAAATGAACACTTGAAAATGCATAGTGACCTCTTGAACTCATCTGCAGGCCAATATGGAATATGCACCTCACTGTACTTTACATGATAAGACAAAATGATGCTGGAAAGGAATGCAAAGCAGATTTTGTCAATTCTATAAAGAAAAAAAATTCCTAGGATAGAGGTAGCAGGGTTTGCCCAGTTTAATTCAATTTCCTGGAATTTTGTTTTGAATTTCAATCCCTCTTTAGAGAATATTTGCACCCTGAATAAAGAGATGTGCTTTCAAAGCAGGGTAGTAATGATATATAAATTGCTTGCTTTGAAGCTTTGTTACAAACTCTTTGAAGCTTGGGGCTAATCTGGATATAGTCACTGCAGAGACAGGCAGAGTTGATCAGACAAAATAAAAAAAAAGAAAAGCTTTCAAGTTCTTCTGCTCATTCCTGTGCACCAGTGCACCTAATTCACATTTCTTAAGCAGTCTGTAACCTGTGTCAGTCTCCAAGAACAATGATGCTTCTGTAAGAGCTGATTCAGCTGAATGAGAACTAGCAAGAACAGCCCTGCAATATTTAAAGTCATGAATGCAAAAAGCAAACAAGGGCTTGAACTAAACTCCCTGCTCTAGTGAAGAAATACCTTTGCTTTGCGCATACTCTAAACAATGCGCTGTATATAAATGGCGTCACATTTAAAACATTCTAAATATTACAAATGTCTTCAGCACTTCATTTTTATGCACAGCTGCTGTGACAGCTCACATCAAAAGAAACTGCGACCTCTAAGAGTACATGGTAATGAAAGGAGGAAAGTTCTTCTTTATTTTATTATTCTTAAAAAGACATTGATTTATATTTATATTGTGAAAGGCTGGTGAAGTTATTTCATTTACACTGGGAACTTGTCATTAACAGATCTCTCAACAGATCCAGAGTTCCTTTTGACTAGACTACTGGCTCATTTAGCACAACACATTTTCTGCACCTGAGTCTGATATTTCTAATATCACAGCAGCAAGAAGACTCATCCTAGAGGGCAATCGCATCAGCTAGATGTGCTACAGAAAACTTTCTATTACAATATACTACATATAATTATTGTTTCTGTAGTACATATAGACCTAGCCCTAAAGCAGCATTCTTTTTCTGCTGTGAACTGTGAATAATTATGAAAGAAAAATGAACACATGACAAGAAATAGGGGCCAGAGAGGTTAAATGTGCAGCAGTTTGTGTTCAGGTAGCAAAAGTGACAGTACTGGGATTATAAATATAAAACTGGAGTGCCCTGTTCTTTACTGTGTTAGTGTGTTCTTTCCTGGGCCTTGTAACTTCCATGCAGGTAACACCTGAGGTGTGATAGAAAAATATAAAATCGACATCATGGATAATTATGCACTACCATATCCACATGGGATTTGCCTTCACAAAACTTGTGGAATGCTGGTGTTGTAAGTTTGTCTTTTGCACTTTTCTTCTGCCAAATATGTTCTAACATCTTGCAAGTATAATAAATTCATAAGGAATTAATAAAAATAAGAATATACACATTCCTTGAAATTCTTTTAACACATTAGAGATGCAGTCAAAGCTGTAAGCAAAAATGTGCTACAGTAATTGTGTGCATGATTCATATAATCAGAAGTACATATTTACAATACAGACATCTAATGTAAGCTAGTCATCTTAAAGCTGTGTTATAGTGGGGGCAAAAACCAGTCTTCACTAGGATATGACTGATCTCAACCTAAAGTAAGTGTCTCAAATAGGTCAGATGAGCCAAAATGAAAAAGTTATGTTGTTTTGGTTTGGTTTGGTTTGGTTTTCCCTATAGATTATTAGGGATGTTTAAGGTGACCGGCTTGGACACTACCATTTTTCTTGCAGGCATCTTATCTTGGTTAAGATGAATCTTTCTTTGGAAGTCTGTTCACATATTCACTGAAAGTAAAATAAGTAATTATGGAAAATTAAGCATTAGTTTTCATAGAATCATAGAACGGTTAAAGTTAGAAGGGCCCTTAAAGATCGTCTAATTCCACAGCCCCCATCACATGAAGGAACACCTTCCACTAGATCAGGTAGCTCCAAGTCCCATCCAGTCTGAGCTCAAACACTTCCACCCATGAGGCATATGGTGAGGCACTGTAACAGGTTGCCCAAGGAAGTTGTGAATGCTTCATCCCTGGCAGTGTTCAAGGCCAGATTGGATGGAGTCTTGGGTGACATGAGTGTGTGATGTCCCTGCCCTTGGCAGGGGGGTTGGAGGATGATCTTAAGGTCTTTTCCAACCCCAACTATTCTATGATTCTATGATTCTATTATATTCTTCCCAGGCTACCTGTCTTTGTTTTCCACCCTCTGTAGGCCTCCTTTTTATGCTGGAGTTTGTCCAGGAGCTCCTTGTTCATTCACGCCGGCCTCCTCATGTTCTTGCCTGAATTTTGATTTGTCAGGATGCTATAGTACTGTAACTGTACTACTTTCCTGAATTAGTTATTAGTACTCAGGTAAAAAAGAAAATTTCCAATTCTTTAAGGATCAATGCCCTTCCTTACTTAAAAGATGTAAAGACAACATTGGCAATTATTAGGAAATGCAGTGGAGAGCAAGCCAGAGAGTAGTATCATAATGTGCTTTCATCAATCAGTACGGACCCAAATCTTAACTATGGAATTTATTTATTATCATCTCATTGTAAAGAAAATGTGTAAAGAAGGGGAAAAATGGACTCAGGGGTATAGAAAAGCTTACACAGTCAGGAGAAACAGAGCAGTTCACAGCTGTTCTGTCTGGAATATATATTACAGATAGGCTTAAACAGAGGATATTAAATCATGAATTTCATTGAAAAACTACAAAGCAAATAAGTTTTACTTATATTTGGTATACTAAATTCAGAATCCCCTAAGTTACCTAATGGTGAAATTGATAGGGAAAAGGAAATGTTCAAGGAAGTACTTTTAAGATACTAAGAAGCATATATTAAAAACTAATTTTGCCAAAGAATAAAAAGATAAATGTTCAAAAATGCATTAGACAAATTCATTAAATATATAGTAAGACAGTTAAAAAAAAAGAAAGTAAAAAAAAATAGTAATCAGGCATTCTTATCCTAGTAGTCTTTGAATAGTGATGAAACAACCAGAAGTGGTGATATGACAAGAAACAAGACTTTCTGGCTTTTGTCCTGATGTTTTATGGATGGTTTTGTGTTACTTATATCATGCAAAGCTCCATATTTATCTGGAGAGTAAATATTCGTGAAGTTATATCTATAGTGCACTGAATTAAAATAAGATAGCAGCTTCATTTTCTTTAATGCTACATGACTATTTTTATAATAAATACCCATTTTTCTTAAGACATTCCTAACATAGTTATTAACAAATAAATATTCAAAAGACATCAGTATATTTTAATTATATGACTTCCATTGAAATTAGTCAGTGTCCTTGAAGGATGATGAAGAAAATGGTTGTAGAAATAAAAGAAATAAATCAGAAGAGACAGCTTAAAAATATTTTTTGTTACTTTTATTTTCACCAGAAAATTATTTGGGCTTCATAAGTCTTGCTCTCTTCTCAAGCATATATCTTATGGCTCCAGAGACACCGGAAAGTAGAGAATTAAAATATCACTTAGTAGCCAAGATGCTGCCCAGCAAATTAATTATAAGAACTGAGATACTCAAAAACCACCTTACAGACCTAAGATATTAATCAGAAAACATATTTCAACCATTAAGAAAAAAAATTAAATATCATGGCACATTAAGCATATCAGGTTCTTACTCTTTTAAAACAAAGGCAATGTTTTCTAAGTCACTGAATTGTTGCATTTTGGTTTTCCCTTAAAATCAACTCAGTTGAAATATATATGGTTTCTAATATGCTAATTTTAAAGAAATGAGTCCCCAGTTGGGAAAATATAGAGGCATCTTATGTTTGATTCGTCCATTTCCTAATGTGCAGAATGGATTTTAGAAGGAAAGAGTGGGAGGAGAAATCACCAGTTTGGAAGATATATTACATGTATAACATAAGGGATGAAGCTGCCAGCAATGGAATAATAATGGCAACATTCAGATTTTCAAATGCCAGATCATGCTTGCCTCTAGTAAAAAATGTTTTGCAAAAGCATGACAATACAATTGGTTGGGTTTTTTTTTCTGATCATTGATACTTTTTGTCAGCTTTTCTCTAGATCAAAACTAAAAAAAACAAACCAAACCAAACCAAAACCAGAAACAAAGAGAGTGAATCCTGGTTGCGAGGCATACTTTAATTTTTCTGAAACTGGGTGTTCATATAAGACATTAATGGTCTTGACATGTGGCCAAGCAACTTTATTTTTAATCTCAATTTTATCCATTAGATTCCACAAACTATTAATAGAACAGTATCCAGAATCCAAAGATCAATAAAAGGTAAAAAACAGCTGTTGAGAAAAATAATTATGTCTAAGGGAAGTAGAGAAGTCATTCACTGCAATGAAGGTGAGGAAAACCAACTTGCACTATTTCCCTAAGAGATATTAAGTATAAAAGAGGAAGGCTGCACTGCCATTTTTGTATACTAATTTCCTGTCTTTTATTATACAGCAACATTTATGGCAGTGAAGAATCCTGTTAACTGTACTCCAAACTAGGCTGTCGTAAAAATCATTGTGGGGATAGGGGATGAGGGGAACCCTAACAACTCAGAGAAAGAAAGAACTGTTGTTACCTTAAAAAGTCATTATTTTAACTTGTTATAAATTTTCTACATCAGAATACCTACCTGATATCTATACATATATTTAGTAAATGTTTTCCTCCTTTTCTTTATTTTTTTAAGAAATTGGGAATTTCCAGGAAATAAATAAGTAACATAGCTTGTGTTATTTTTCTAGCATTAAAATTCTCCTCAATTATAATGACTCATTCATTTTAAAACTTTACAAATCTTTTTTCTACAAAACACTACTCACAAAACAAGGTGACTTCCACATATCGGTGAATGCTCATCTTCAAGCTTGCCTTCCACGGATGATCATGCATGTTGAAATTCATTTCTTCGTAATCACTGCAAAGATAGTTTCTGCTCTGGAAGGGAAAATAAATGTTTTCTCTGTTAAGCTAGAAAAAACTTTAATTGAACAGTGCTATTTCTTTTTTCCAGTTTGGAGAAATTTAAAGACCTGAAAAAAATCGAAAAATGGTTACTGCTAGCTTAACCTAGAATAACTATGCCATTTTTTTATAGTCAATGTAATGCTGTATCTTGGAATCAGAGCTGCTTTCCAAGCTAGGGAAGATTTCCCTCTGGGGTCTTTTGGAGGGTATTGCTGCAGGACTAGTCAGTGGGAGAACCATAAGGAAATGTTAGAAGATAAAACTGCAGTTTAGAAGTTCAAGTAGTCCGTAACTTACATACTGTCTAAGATCTTAATCTAATTCCTTGTTCTTAAGTTGTCCTTTAATGCAGCTAGAATTGCTTTGACATCAACAATGTTCAAAATGGTATTTCACCCAAAGAAGAAAATCACGAAATAAAAATGTCACTTTACTTCTGTCTACTTTACATTTTGTGAAACTAACACATATGGAAATGACTTACTACATTTATTCTTTCCATAAAGGAGTTTTAAAGCAGGAAGCCTACAAGTATATTCCTGAGAAAATGAATTAATTAGAATGTGTTAGAAATTGCTATCAATACAGAAAATCATCTTTGCAATAAAAGCAATTCTTTTACTAGCATTAACAACTTAAACCACAGTCAGAGCATTGTAGCCATATATATGCATGAAATTATAACACTGAGAAAACTCAGATGGTTTGTTTCCTATTTTTTTTTTAATCCCATAAGACTATTTTTCCAGTATACATACTTGAGCTTCATTCATAAAAGAAACTTTGCATTGTTTTGCTTTTTTATAGGCTTAAAGAAGCACAAAATAAAGAAGCATTAAATAAAGCTCCAAGAAGGACTGTACGAACCACTCTGAACTTTGTCATTCCAGAACATAAGTCATAGCTGAAGCCTACATTTCAAGCTCAAGTAACCCATATTATATTTGGAGAACTAAGAAGAAAGCATTCCAGAACTTTTTTATTCTCTTTGGACTTCTTGAAAACAAAGAATCTGAGGAGAAAAGAAAGAAAGGGAAGGAAAACAAGGGAAAAGAAGAGTGTTCCTTGCCAAAAGCAAACATTGTTCATACCCTGTATGTTTTAAAAAAAATTATCAGGTCAGCTTTAAATACTCAATTTCTGAATTTAGAAGATAAACGAACTCTTACTGGTGGATCATGAGGGAAGGGATCTCTCATCTTCTGTTTCCTAGAGGTTTGCTCCCAGTGAGGCCTGGTTCATTCTACAGAAACAAAGGTACAGAAGAAGTCACTTCTGCTTATGACAGTATTCAAGCAAGATTTAAAATACATTTTTGTCTTAAAACATGACATTATTTCCCAGACAGCAGTTTTCCTTAAACATATAAAAAGACAAAAGTAGAGAGTCATTAATATTATTCATGCTCTGAACTTCCATAGCCAAACTTGAATTGGATTCTTTATTAAAAGTCATTCAAGCAACTTCTGTGATTCCCTGTTAAAATGGAATAATTTGCTACAGAATTACACTGCTAGTGAATAAAAATATGTAAACAAATGTCACAATCAACTGTGTAGGGTCACTGACGATTTTCTAGATGAATGATTCTAAGACATTCCAAGGTGGTGATCAATTAGCTGTGAAAAACAACCACTAGATTACATTTACTATGAAAACAAAAGTATATTGTTTATAAGCTCTGTTAATTTTTCATATATTTCAAGAAGCTGGCAAAGACTAGTTGAACTAGAAGAATAAAACGCAATTAAAATATAAGTGATGGGGTTTTGTTTGCTTGCTTTTTTTGGTTTAATTTGTGAAGTATTCTTGAGGCCCCATTATCTTTTGTGATCCACTGCTGTCATGTTGCTTGATACAAAAGCTGAGAAGAACTGCTCTAGAAGTGAATTTTTATTACTAGTTTAGGGTATTCCCTTCCAAATCTGCAGATAGTAGAAAACCTATGTCCATGAGAAACCTGAAGTACCATTTCAGCAGTGTAAAAATATCTCAGAGTTCATTTCACTAAAATAAAGGTTCACTAAAATAAAGACAAGGAAGAGTACTATAGCATTTTTATTAAAAACAAAAAAAAAAGTCAAAAGGCAGATGTAGGTGTAAGAAAAATTTTAGATAGTAGTTTCTCCCTGATCTCATATTCTATTTTATGCCAGGAGAAAGCACCACAGTGAGCCACCCATCTTTATAGGCACATGCAGGGACACAGCCTCACATCCCTTTCAGGGAGGAATTTAACTGAAATCATTGGGGTATAGCCTCCCCATCAATAAGCAAAAAACAAACCTGCACAGTGCAGATTTGAACAGATCCTGCATTAAATAGGATTTCCCATAGGAAATGCATTACTCCTGTCATTTGCCTTTCTCAGCATCTACTGGCTGATTTCAGGTAAAAGTTTAAGTCATTAAAGCCTTAATGGTTTCCTGTATTTGTTTAGACAACCAGCATAGCATTGTTCTAGGTTTACCTTTCTGAGTGGTCTTTTTCAATGGCTTCTTGACAGTTCTATCTGAATAATTGTTGAATTGATAAATAAGGGGTTTCTGAGGGGTTTTATTTGTTTTGGTACTTCTTTTCTACTGGCACATTCTGCTTCTTTCACACAGCAATTAAGTCATTTATGACACTTGAGCTAATGGCTCAGTAAATTAAATGAAGGAGTGTCTCTCCACAACCCAATCTTTTTGAGGCATAATCAGCTCTGGAAATTGTTTTGATTAAAGTCTGATTGTCTTAAGACCACAAAGTAATACTGTAACTTGGAAAAAACCCTAGCATATCTGAAAATGTGCCACTAGTTCCCATGTAAATTGGTCTAATAAAATACATCATTTTCCCATTACAGACCTGATCTTATTCAGATCTTATTCACTGTATTTAAATTTGAATAGCACCACTGTATTTAGATTTTGTTTGGAGCTATTGCAGTCTCATGGATGGTAGACCATGGAGCTAAGAGGCTGAAAGAATTATTTGATACAGCTTGGAGAGTTTTATTTTGTGTGGAATTTCTGTGGTCCAATGTACACAGATTGCTTTTAATACAATCGTATGATCCATATCTTAAACACTATCTTAAACACTTTCACAACTGTAGAAGATTCTTGAGCATATTTCAGCCCTGCTCTCAGTAGAAGCACTTCATCAAATTAGATAGATTAAATATCATCTAAGTTCAGATTTACTCTTTGCAGTTAAGCTTCTTTTCAGAGCTGATGGAGAAAGCTGTTTCAACAGATGATACAGAATATATAATGTAGGATATTTGTTCTAAATGAATATAAGGTAAGGAATCACATATCTCAGGCTGCTAAACTTGAGGAAGTTAGTAGATTTTAATAAAGAATCTTTGAAATCTTTAAGAGAAACTGCTATCCTATATATTGATGTAATTCCTAGTTCAGATGTAATTTTTGGTGGAACCTGCAAATAGTAATGCAAAATCAGTAGAGATACTATTGTCAGTAGAGATTGCTAATCAGTAAACCCTCTGGAAACCTGCTCATCACTTTCAAACATCGGTTTTAAGCAGATTTTAAACTACTAAGGTAAGGAGGCCAGCAAACACAGTACCATGATAATACAACCTTTTTCCTACATGTCTTTAAAGGTCTTGTTTTTTAAAGTGTTTTTTTCTCCTTAGCAATATTCTGTTTCTCTACATTTATTTATTATTTCATTTACATATACTGTATAATTGATTGTCATTCAGCTCTCCAATTATGACTTAACTGCCTACTCTAATTTAATTGTGTTTTGAGTAAATTAGTTTCATCCTCAAATCAAAACACTTGCATCATCTGTGCTGTTGCAGACGTTGTAGTACTTGCAGCAAATCTACTGAATGTTCTTCTATGCTGCTAATAAGAAGAGATAGTCAAGTCACTTTTTTATGAGCTTTTTGAGTTTAGTGTCTTGTGAATAATATGTGTAAAAGCTGATTCATATCTTATAATACAGAAATCATACAGCCTCAACCAAATGGGGCATGCATCAAACATTTTATTTAAATATATAAATATTGAGGTAAGAAGACATGAGAATGAGGGGAAATCTGAGAAAGCTATTGTTCCCTGTTATAATGAGCATCATCCAGTGGCAGCTGCACATATGCTTAGAAACCCAAGAAAAAGCATTGAAATCTTGCTGAATTCGTGCTCTCATCAAGCAGGAAATAAGAAAAAATAATTACAAAAATTAAATATAATATAAACAAGTATAAGAAAAAGAAATTAAAATTAAAATAGACCTATTTTAATAAGAAAAATAAAAATTCCTATAGGAATACAGCATGACAGGCTGCCAATACGATGGAGAAAAGATACTGCAGTGGATAGTCTTGAAAAGTGATGTCAGATGAGATACAGTAATAGACTAAGTAGAGAAAAATACCTACTGGAAAGATAAATAGACTCCTTTTAGCCATGACTAGTGCATAAGCTGCAAAAGATAGAGTTGGAAGATGTATTGTATCCATCCAGCAGTGAAATCAATGTAGTTCCCTTTTACTATTTTTTTTTCTTTCTTTACTATTTCTAATTCACTTTACTATTCTTGCTTTACTATTTAGTATTTCTTTGCCTTCTTTACTGTTTACTACTTACTGTGAAAATATAATGCTATTATGCACCTTTGAAAGGAAGTTTTAAAACTGGTCTGCACTTCATGGTCATGGTATTAATTATATATTAACTGCAATTATGTGGACTCTAAAATTTCCATTTATTTCTCCTGTACATCTGTGCTGCTCCAGCTCTCAATAAGAAGTTTGCTTCATTCTTTCCAGGTGGTCTGCTTTTCATTCCAAGTGAGCTACATGCAAAAAGGAAAAGTAATGTTGTGCCAATATTGGGAAGCAAAATACAAAGTAGAATGCAGTGCATATAAAAAAGGAACTTGACAAGGTAAAAAGAATGACACTGTTATAAACTGCAACTAATTGTCAGAAACATGAATAACAGAGCCTTGGGCTGAGCTGGAATAATTCATATTGAAGTAATTTATCAGGACTGTGGGAAATTTATTATATAATGCAAAGATAGTCTAAAATCTTTGGGACCACAAATTTAAGCATACAAAAACCACTAGTGAAAATGTCACAAATAGTCATGCGGTCCTGAAAATGTACACATCTGCTATTAAATCTCCAAGATTTGTATTTCTTGTTTAAATTGTCTCCAAGAAAAATTAAATGCCTTTCTTTATACATGGTGGAATTAGCAATGATAATGCAAGATATCTGGTAATTGTCTTTTCAACAGGCTGACTCTGTCCCCCTTGTAAAGATAGATATGTTTTATGAAATATTTTTAAGGTTTATATTTAAAAATATTTTTAGGCAGAAACTTAATCTTCCTGAGTGTTCATAAGTTTTAAAATATAGCCAGGACTGTTTAAAGTGTAGTTAATAAATATGTACCTCTTAGAGGGCCCAGTAAACTTGAGCTTGTGCTGCTTGCTGAGGACATGTCCTTCAGAAAGAGAAAATCCTAAATTTCATCATAGCAGAATTGAAATGACAGAAGGGTCATAACAGTAAAAAATCACATATAGAGAGGCAAGAGAAAGACAGAGAAGTAAGCTTTAAACTGGTGTAACTATGGCAGTTTATACCAGGCAAGAATTAAGCTGACAGCATTAAGGCACATTTCTATTCCAGAAAATAAAAACAGAAGAGTTACTTTTGAGTCAAAAGAAAAATAAAAATGGTGACCATGCCACACCTGATGTTTAGAGTTAGGGGAAGAAGGGTTAAAAAGAATAATCAGTGAAAGAGATGCAGTTGCGCACATATCAGTTTACATCTGTTTCTATCTGATTTCTAGGACAAATTACTGCCTGAAGCTGATGTATGCAGGGCTGCTAAACTAGTTCCTTTAATTGGTTGCTTTACATGGAGTCAGATAATATTGTTAAGCAACAGAATGTTATCATGAACTGAATATTGCACTTGAAAAATAAGCTATGCTATTTTTTGGGGCTGGTGAAACACAGATTGCTTTCAGTTATTTTTCTTGGCAGGACTGTTATTTCTGTCCATAGCTTGTCAAGCTAGCATAGTACCCAGATGGTTATAAGGCTCTAGGGCACCTGTATAACTCACATTAGAGCTTAACAGAAATGTAGTGAGTAATATTTATATATTTACATTTCAGATCCTCCTCCATTCAAAGCAAAACACAGCTGTTATATTTTCACTCTGGCCATTACACTGTGATAACCCACTTAGCCAGCGTCTCCACTCATTATGAGTTTGTAGTAATACGGTTGCATTTTCCTTTCTATCCTGTGTGGAAAGCCATCTTTGAGCTAGCACATCTTCTATAACCTAAACAAAAAAGCAGTCTACCAGGATACAGTTTTGCTATGCAATGGTTTACGATAATAATTTTTTAAGGTATTATTCTCTATACCACTCAGCCTTACTGATTTCTCTTACATTCAAACCTGCTTCTGCCTGCCTTCCTGTTTGCCATGTGCGTCATCTTCACCATCTGGGGTGACCTTTCTACAATGACTGAGAGTACAGCAATAAAGTGTGTAAATTCCCTTGCTGAAAATTGACAGTGTTATTTCCCAGAGTTGTGAAATAGTTTTCTTTTTATTATTTTGTGAATAGTAGAGACTTATCAAAATTATGATAAGCCTAGTATATTCATAAGGAAAACATAAATATTTTTTATTTTGATGGGTATATGCTTTCAAGGAAGATTTTTGGTAACTGCTTAGATAAAGAATAACTTTTCAGTAAGTAAATACTCTTTTCAGTAAGTAAAAAATTGTCCCCCAAAAAGGCTGTTTAAGCTAATCCTTATGCTTAATTAGCTTTGATAATAATTTTTAGGATCTTATAGTTTGTTATTTTGACTGGCACTATTTATATAAGTCACTTGATTTAAAGACAGGCTAATGCACTCAGGTATTTATACACATATTTAAGGCTTAGAAAAAAAACTATTTCAAGAGTGTAAAGAAAACATACATTTAGCTCTAGGTGGTAGATCATCAATGAAATATTCTATGCTGCAGTATAAAATGTGTGGCATTCTGTAGAAACATACTGAAAATCTGTTTGAAAATGTGAGTTAGAAACTGAAAAAAAAAAAAAGGCAGCAGTACATAGAAATATTTAGTTAATTTCAAGTAAATTTCATGCAATGAGACTATTTGTCAGTGTTAAGTTAGATTTCTTTAGAGGGTATGTTTGAATCCAAAACGTAACAGAAGTACGTTACTGTTAGGAGTTCTTGTTGCTTAAAGGTTTTTATTATGAAATGTTAAGCTGTCTTGTATAATTTTTATAAATTATGTTCTTTGTTGAGATTATCTCTCTCTGCTTAAGAACATGCTGTGGCAGGTAGAAAATTAAGAAACTTTATGGAGGATTTCTGCACATAACCATGTTTCTTTAATATATTAGAATATATGTATTAATTGGTTCTTGTCCCTGTTCTATTGTATAGACTTACAACTTGGATGAGCCTAAGAACTGTACTGTCTATTTATCTGTCAGTTACTATTTAATAAATAATGTACCTGAGGCAGTTTTACTTAGGAGGGTTTTTAACTGCTTTGATAAAATGACAATTGCTTTCTGGGTATTTCAGATATACTTTTTTTCCCCTATTTAGGAGTCACAATAGCATAAAAGATGAACAGGAAATGATTAGGAATTAATCAAGAAAATACAGAATTCAAAGAGGGCTAAAGATAAGGATCTGAATTTTAAGGTTATTGAACATCATTGATCTATTTTGTTTGGAGGAGGCTTATCATAGCCATGGAGCACAATGACTGCACTGATGTCCCATTGGCTCCACAGAGATCTTTTCAGAAATTACCTAGGTCTTAGGCCACTTCTCATTGTTAATGAATAAAAACTCAGAAGAAAAAATAAAGATACACTTTAGACCGCTCTGTTAGGAGAGTCAGTGATATAGATTATTTTAAATAAATTATAATTATAAAATCAAACACAGTTCTAATCCTTAGGGAACAGTAAAAATGCAGGTGCTGGAGCACATACATACACACATAAGGGCCATAAATGTAAAAACCACTAGTGTGGAGGCCTCAACACCTGACATCAGGATGAGAAATTAGCTTTCGTCAAGCAGTATATTTAGTACCAGATAGATTATTATGTCTAAAAATATTAGCCATTATAAATTTTCTAATCATCATTTAAGAAATAAAATTTTTGAAAATAGAACCCTTTCAGGAGGAACTCACTGTACAAGAGAATGATTGTTTTCCACTTAAAAAGAAGAAAAACTATTCTCTGAAAGATTATCCATATGAAATAATAGAGTTAAAATAATTCTTATGTATATAATTCTTATGTCTTACATATTTTAGAGTGGGTATATATAAGTACACACAAAAAATAAATTTGAATGTTTAAATTAGGTTACTGAAATCAGACCCAACTTTATGGTTTACTTCATTGCAATTGGAGCTATACAGGATATGGTAGTTTGCATATGTTTTAGTTGTTTCTTAAATATTTACTTTTAGCAAGAACTGAATCTTTGATCTTTTTCTAGCTTTTCCTTTCTATTATGTTGATGAAATTGATGAACAAAATATACTTTTTACTTTAGAAACTTCTTAGCAGAAAAATTCTGGAAAGAGAGTTTATTCTTTCATAAACACGAAGAAATTCTAATTTTTGTTAGGTGGATATAGGTGGGAAAGATAGACCAGCTGACAACACAAAAGCTTGTCTCCAAATCTAAAAAAGAAGCAGCAAATTAAGCTGATTACAGTGTTTCAAGTTGAGATTACATTGCAAATTCAACCATTTAAAAAAAGTTTATTTAGTTTAAAACAAAAAGGATGTTAGCAAAAAGGGTAGTGTTAAGTCATCAATTATCCTCTGGACAAACATAGAAAGTGAGATAGCAAGATGTTAGGAAGAAATGTAGGAAATTAAGGTAAAAGTGAAAACAGCAATGTCTGCATTGTTGGCACAGCTCCATATGAAGGTTTTCAGTGGTAAAACTGATTTCAGGGACTGAAGCCTTTTGTTTTCTTCTAGCTGCTTGTTCTTGCCCTTCTAATGCATCTTCCACTCCTCCAGCAAAAGTTTTTTGTGCAAGCACATACTGAATTAGAGCAGGAAACACTGAATCTGTCAAAATCTGATAGGTTTGGGTTTTGTGAGTTTTTTTTGTTTTTTTATTTTCCTTTTGGGTGGTTTAGAAGTGGGCACAGAAAAAGATTGGCCAACTGATGAAGGGATGGTATCACAGTAAGATAGGTGGAAGGAAGAGGCTGTTAAAACAAAAGTGAAAGTTAGAAAAGTTAACTGGATACCCCAGCCTTAACAAAAATATTATTTCTTTACATTGCATGGCAATTTTTCCCAAGCTCCATCTCCTTTTAATTAAACTGTAGTTGTAGCTCTGTTCAAGAGCTACAAGAGTCTTAATTTCTTGTAAGAAGGATGACTAGTACTTCATAAATTCAATTAATAAACCAGTTTTGGATTAGCAGAGGAAAACAGAGCTGAGTTGAGAAAAAAGATTAAGGAAACAAAATGAAAAATGAATATGTAGGTAAACAGAAAGGTTTACTTGCTGTCTGCAAGGAGAAAATACCTCAGAAGCTGCTGAATTTTGCAGGCTTGTAGTTTTATCTTCAGTCTTACTTAGAGAGCCAACTGAGTGCAACAATCTTTTGACCAGAGTTGAGTATTTTTAACTGAAGTGCCAAATGGGATCATAATGGACTAAAATTTCCAAATAACTCTACAGTAAAGAAGGACTTTTTATCCCATGAAGAGAACGTTTATTTTGTTTTACGTCTGTACAGCAAGGTTTTGATAAATTTCCTCAGTCATTTCAGTGGCAGAAAACTGCAATATTTTTTAAATTAAGATAAACAATAATCTATTTATGGGAGAAAAAAAATGCATTATGACAAAATAAGAATCCTGAAGGATCTTTGCCCAACTCTATAAATAGAATATAATTACTGGATTCTTTGAAAAGTTACAAAGTTGTTTAGATTAGAGTCCTACTTCTTACAAAATATTGTGTGCCACTGACAGTATGATAAAATCTACTATTCTCTAGCTTTTTAAACAAACAATGGCCTTGAAATTGCATGTGGCCATCCAGCCTGAACTTTCAATCTTTTTATTTAATTAGTTAATACAAATCATCATATCATTTGTAATACATGTCCAGGGAAAATTTATACTAGCTCGGGACTAAGGGTTGTCATCAAGCTGAATATTTCTGCTTAGCTAGGATATGACAAAAAGACTCTGACATCTAAAATTTTCTGATTTTCTCACACTTAAGACACCTTTGATAAGATCACATAAATCACACTAAACAAATTCAATTTCTTTTAAGTGACTAAAATCCTGCAGTGATCCACTGCAATAGAGAAAGTGTCCAAATAAAGAGCTAATAAAGAGCTAATAAAGAAGACAAGATGGGAGAAATAGTGTTTATGTATACATCATTCCTCAGCTACTGATGAAGGTTCTGACAAAGTGAATGCAGTATGAAATGAAATATCTTTTCCCATCTTCTTTAGTCTGTTTTGCTTTGCTCTCTTCTTTCCACTTAACATGTAGCTGAGCAAATTGAATTTCCTAAAGACTGAGCAGATAACCTTAAAATGAGGTCTGCTAATATTATGACTGACAGAATAAAAGTTGCAGAATTCTAGACTAAATGTTAGTGTGATCATCAAAGATATTTTTATAATCATTAAGATTACTTGATTGATACCAGTGAAAATAGTACTCTGTTCTATCAGGATATTCTGTTGCTGGGTAAAATTTCCTCATTCCACTTATTTCAGTTCTTGGAGTTCAAAGATATAGCATATCAGCTTTTCATCTTGTGGAGCTAGAACTCTAAATTTCTTGGTTTTGTTCTTCTAAAATTCCTCAGAAAAACTCTTTTTGTAAGCAGCCACATCTGACAGTGTCCTAGTTCCACTAAGATCTCAGTCCATCCCAGTTCTACCAGTTTGATGTCACTGCCAGCAAGATATGCCCAGAGCCTGGAGATGGATCACAGGAAATAGCTCAGGAGAGCTGCTGAAGAGCACCACAAAGGAATTCCAGCCACTCCAGAAGTAAGTAAGCTTCAAATGTTACAAATGTATCAATTCTCTACAGAAGGAATTTTTACATCTAGTAGCATTTTGTGGTTTTAAGGTCGATCTTGAAATTGATAAAGTGAGTCAATAAAATTTACTATAATTGTCATAACAATTTATACAAACATATACACTCATGCATATATAAAGACATATAAAAGTGTACCTATTAAAAATTCCCCTCGAGGTTACTGAAATATTCACATCAAATGTCTTGACATTTCTCTACAGGCAAGGGTTGAGTGGGGGACTTCAGCCCAGATTCCATCGTTTGGTGATATTCCTCCAGCTTTCACAAATTTGAGAGTTTATGAGCTCTGAGAGATGGCCCATTCAAAAAGAGATGCTGGTTGCAGCCCAGTGCAGGGCAAGAGAGCTCAAAGGGCCTCACTTTGAACAACTATTTATAGGTCGTGGTTTATTACTGTCGTTGTTTAAGCCCAGCTGGTAACTCAGACCCACACAGCTGCTCGCTTGCTCTTCCCCCTTCCTCCCCCCGCTCCCGGAGGGATGCAGAGGAGAATCGAAAGAATGTCACTCCCACGGGTTGAGATAAGAACAGTCCAATAACTAAGCTATAACGCAAACCACTACTGCTACCACTAATAATAATAATGATAAGGGAAATAACAAGGGAAGAGAACACAACCACTCACCACCCGCCGACAGATACCCAGCCCAACCCAAGCAGTGATCTCTCCTTTTCGGATAACTGCCCCCAGTTTATATAGTGGGCATGATGTGCTGTGGTATGGAATACCCCTTTGGCTAGTTTGGGTCAGGTGTCCTGTCTCTGCTTCCTTCAGGCTTCCCCTCTTCCCTGGCAGAGCATAAGACTCAGAAAGTCCTTGGTCAGAGTAAACATTACTGAGCAGCAACTAAAAACGTTGATGTTATCAGTGCTGTTCCCAGGCTGAAAGTCAAAACCACAGCACTGCACCAGCTACTAAGAAGGCGAAAAATGACTGCTACTGCTGAACC
>JANHGB010042319.1:8381-18436 GCA_026283785.1 Coracopsis vasa
ATGGTGTGCTTTTTTTGCAGGATGGATATGGTATTTAGCCATTGCAGTGATCATTGATTTGCAGCATTCAGTAGTGATCCGTGTTTCTGAAAATGTGATGCATCTCAGTCACTGGAGTTGCTTGTGAACTTGAGAGTGGTTCAGATTTATATAGAATTTTTTATTGTTTGCTGTGAACATTTAATAGTATTTGGGATTCATTTTCCAATTTCCTTTGTATAATTTGTCTTCTGATTGTATGCAGCTTTGAATCAGCTTTGTATTGTAAACTGTATCTGTGTTTTCAGTGGCTGCATCAAGCTGATGGGGTTTCAAGTTGGTGATTTAAAAATAATTATATAGGACATTATACTTCTTTAAACAAATAATTAATCCTCCTGTCCTTATTTTTGGAACATACTCTGAGACTAGGGCTCCGTGTTACCGCAATTACTTTAGGAAAGTGTGTTCTAGGTGTACTAGTCTGTAAGGCCCACTTGCCTTAGGTTTGAAGTGGGTTTTTTACCTACCATGGTTATGGAGAAAACACTGAAATGTGTTATTTGTTTGGGGAATGAATGTCTCTGTTTCCACGGAGAGAGGTAGAAAACTCGAGTCAGATTCATCTCATGGCCCTTCCACCCATTAACTTGAGTAGTGAGTGGCGGTTGATGTCTTAGTGTTGTAGGTCTTTCCCATTTGTTCTTAAAATGACTAGTGTGCAAGCAAAGCCCAAAGCATCTGCCTATTTTTGTCTTCTATTTGAACATGAAGGGTGCTTATCTATTAATACCTTTCTGAGTTTGTGATGTATACTGTTTAAGTTGGATTTCTTACATTCAGAGATGTTGTGGTCATCAAAATAATGCTACTTTGGTATAATGGCTTTTCTCCTGCTTGGGAAATAAATTAAAGTACTTTACTTAAATGGGGGATTTTGTACCTATTGCTACCTGATGAGTTAAAGGGGGAAAAAAAAAAAGCAACCAAAAACCCCCAAAACAAACAAACAAAAAATTATTTTGGTATATTAAAATGTAAATTATAAATACTTAGCAAATAAAGTGTATGTAAGATCAACTTTCTGGGTTATATGATTGTGGCCATTACCCTTTCCTGTCTTGTTTCTTTGTAGTGTAAAACAGTTGCAGCCTGAAAGTGTTAAATTGTATATATTGGTCAGTTGTCCTACTCGGGCATAAATTAAAGCATCTAAGGGTTACTTATCTAGTAAATTCTGTATACAGTTATGTGTAGGATTGCTGGCCTCTCTTGTAAGTGAACAGCTTTCTCTTTTATATTTGGGAGCAAGCTAGACCATCTGCCTTTGTCCAAAGCAAACATCCTGAGATTTTGTTTTAACATTTAGCCTTGTGATCTGTTCAGTAGTTTGTCTGCATTTCTTACAATTTTTCTGCATTTCTGCTATTGTTTGGAAAGCTAGTTTAGAGAGATGCTTTTAGCACACCTTTTCTTCTTGCTGCTGATTGTAGTTTTACCAGTTGTTATTTCAATGAAGTTCCAGTGGTTTTTTCACTTTGAGCAAGTCTTGCGTACTATGTACTACTGAAGTGACAATTCAAGACTGTCCTGAAAATTTCAGGAATACTTTAAAAATAAAAGACTTAGTGTTTTGATATGAAAAGAACTAGGCCAAATACCTAACTACAGGTTTAAAAGAATTTTCTTACCTGTCTGTTACTTTACTGGTATTTTCAAGTATAACTTAATTATACAGCCAATGCAGTGTTTGTGAAAGAAGAGTCTTTCAGTAGTTTTGTGGAGGCTTCAATTAGTTTTTTTTTTTTAAGGGAGTGATTTGCTTGTTCTAGACATTTCTGTTCTGAAAGCGTCACTGTCATAGAATCATAGAATAGTTACATAATGTCATAAATGGTTTTCTGATGAATCTTTTTTCCTTCAACCAGTTTGATTAATGGAATGACTGTGAATTGCCCTGACCATTTTAATACAAGAAGATGGAAAATATCTTGAAATAGTATTAGGTATTTTTTCTATTGGTTGTGTTTATTGTCATTTTTTCGTACTCAAAACCCCCCTATTTTCAGTTGAAGAGAATAATAATAGAGGGTAGAAATATAGCAATATTCTTGCATGTTGGAAGAGTGGTATTTAAATCTTTTATGTGGGTGGGGAGTGTGTATAAACTCTAGAGGCTCAGAAGGAATTTTGGGTATGCAAGTGTGTATTTTTGGATTTCTAGGAAGAAAATTAACTGTATCCCAGCTGAAACCAGGACAAACTGAACAGTTTTTATTTTATATATGAGAAGGTACTGAGATTTTAGTTTATCTGGGTATATTAGCCATGAAAGTGGGCAAATATTGGAACAGGTTGCCCAGAAATGTTGTGAAATATCCATCATTCAGATGGAGCTTACCTCAGCAACCTGATCTAATCAGATCCACTTCTAGCAGCATTTGGACTAATGAACTTCAAAGGTCCCTTCTAATGTAAATATTCTATACTTCTGGTAGTTCAGAAGCCCAATCTATGGCATGGAATGTACAGCTGTTAAATTCAGAGTTTAATTGAAACAAAAATGCATAATTGTGAGTCTAAAGTTAGTGTGTATGCTGCAACTTAGATTCTCTGCAAACAAAAAGTAAAGCCTTTTTCTCATCCTATTTCAAGTTTAAATACAAAATGGGTTCTGAATCTTAAGGGAAATGAGCTTATCTTATGCTGATGAATAATTTTTTTTCTTTTGTGCTGTGAAATCCCACTATTAAGAAAAACATCATGGTATTTCTCTCACACCTGATGATACTGCTTTGCAAGGGTCAATACAAACTTCTGTGCTTACATATTAGGGAGGAATCCATGTTCCTTTTTTTTGTTTGTTTTTGCAATTTTGCATGAACTTAATACTGAAGAAATGGTATCACATTTTCCTCACTGGTGGAGACAAGGAGTAATAATGATGTTACACTTCTGTGAAATATGTGAGCCCTTTTCTTGAGCTGACAAGCCTATTAGGCTAGAATATTGTTCTTCACTGTTACATTAGAGAAATATCATGTGGGGGTTTTGCACCTTAGATGTCTTGTAATCATTTATGAAGAGGGAATATGTACTGTTACGGATGTGACTTTGCAGCCAGTGAAGTATGTGTTGCCCATTCAAGTCATCACAGAAGGTACATCACATTGATGCTAGGGGATTTAGTCATGCTTGCAATTTTCTAAATGCTTTGAATTGATTTACAGAGTATAGTAATACCTGTGTTTATTCATTTGCATAGGTAATGGAGAGTTTTTCCAGTTTTTGTCAAGCAATGACTTACAGACAACTACTTTGACAACTAAAACTGATGGCAATGATGGCAAGGCTGAACACCTAGAATATATTGCTTTTGCATTGGTTCCAGTTTTCTTCATCATGGGTCTCTTGGGGATCCTCATCTGTCATATTCTTAAGAAAAAAGGATATCGTTGTACAACGGAGGCAGAAGAAGTAGAAGAAGAAAAGTTTGATGAAAAAATAGGTAATCAACAAGTCTAATAACTTCCTATTTCTCTACATTACAACTACTATGAAATAATTTATTGTGAGACTTCTGTCATTTCTCTGTCTATATTTGACATCAAAACAATATTAAGGAAAATATTTTTGTTACTATTATATGTCTGTTGGGTTTTGATCTTTGCCAGTCAAAACTAGGAGTGTTCCAATTTCCCATGCAAGTCCTCTAACATCAGTTAAGAGCTTACAGAGGGATCAAAGTGTCCAGTATATTTGTTTGCAGCTGTACACTGCAGTGACAGTCACCAGATTGCTTTTCTGCATTCCACATGCTGTTAGCAACAAAATATTATTATACATAATTTCATCTGAGGAGGGATAAAAAGCCCTGCCACATGAAGCCTAAAATCTTAGTTTTGTGTTAGCAGTCTTTGCTCTTGTTGTGCTGTCATTCTCATCTCCCATCTCATTATAAAACAGCCTTTGGACTGACTGTCTACTTTCTGTTGTATGTAATGTGTACTGCTTATATTCTTTTTTTCCCTAAAGATACTTCTTTTTGTTCTAATGTTTGTGCTTTTATTCTTATGGTTCCTTGTTTCCATGTACTCTTACTTGAAAACAAAACAAGAAAATAATGCTATCCCTTGGGAAGGGCTATAGTAAGCCACTATAGCATTTGGCTAAGTAAATATAAGTGTCAAGTCACTTGTAAATACTTTGGGCTTCTTACTTTCTCCTAATTAATTACTGTCAGTAGGTTCATAATAAGTGCAAATTACACTTTGCACTTTTTGGCTGTGTGGTAAGGGTAGAGCCATTCGGTATAGTAATGATGTGTTAGCATGTTCTTAAGCAGTTACTGCCTGGGGCATGCATGTAGTGAATGGAATGGGCTGATCTGTTAGTTCACCTGCTTGGTAACAGCAAGGTGAGCAGTCATGATAGGGGGATAACTTCTAGGTCTTGGGGAAGTAGCTCAAAGTTGCATTGCAAAGTTGCCTGTATTAGAATGAAGATGGAGCATGGGTACAGAGATGTTGAAGCCCCTAATTTACTACTACCAAAACAGATTTAGGATCTCACCTATCAAACTTGCCTCTATTCTGTGATACTTCTTTTATTTTGTTTTCTTTAATTTTTAAAGCTAGTCATAATTGTTAGAAAGGGCAGAGCTGTGCCTCCTCATAGTTCTGTTTTTCTCTCCCATTTTTCTCTGCCTTCTAAAGTTTTTCTGGGGAAGCTTCCAGTATTGTTAATAGGTGCAATTGATTCCAAAAGTATTTAGTCGTAAGGTTTCTTTCTTAAATTCCGTGCTCCTGCAGTCATATGAGATTTTTTTTTTTTTTTAATTAAAAAAAAATGTGGTGAAAGGCTTAAATTGAATCCCTCTTATTCTAGAAGCTGATAATATCTATTTTAAAATAGTGACTTGAGCAGACTAATGATTTTGTTTGTTTCCCCTCCCTATTGTTAGGATGAAAAATACTGCTGTCTTGTCTCTTCTTTACTAGATATAGCGGGAGTTTTGACGTATGCTTTTGAAAATTCAGCTTTAATTCAAGTTAGTCAATTCTTAAATTTATATGTTCGAGCTGATGTCTAGACTCCATAAACTTGTGTTTGTACTTTTTTCCTGAATAAAGACTAGAAAGTCTTCTCTAAGCTTTCCCTCCGAAGTCACAATAGATCTTGTCTGTCTTTTGAAGTAATTTCTTCTGGTGTTTGCTTTGGTTTTAGCTTGGGTCTTGTTTTTAGTTCATTTTAAAATAACTTACTTCTTGATTTGGAAGCCCAAGATATTGATAACATACTTATTTCCTTGCACAGAAATGAATGAAACAATACATGAGAATAACGACACTGTGGGACAAATTGTTAACTACATTATGAAAAATGAAGGTATAGTATTGTGATGTTCAAGTTACGGTGTTCTATAACAAAAAAGTTTTTTTCACATATTCTGAAGTATGGTATGTTCATGTGACTTTGTTTAATAACCATTTTGTACATGCTTAACTCTTTGAGATTGCCTTTAGAAGGCAATAACTTTAAACAAAACAGGGAAGGTTTTGCTTACCTGAGAATTATTTTGTATGGTAAGTTTGGTTCATGCATTTCTTGATACTTTAACTATTTGGGTGTTTGATTTTTTTTTTCTTTTTTTGTTCATCGTTTTGTGTGTGAAAGAAAAGCTGAAGGTTGCTTTCTTAGTGGCAATGTTTAAAGCATGTGGAAATGTTTGTTTTGACCAGATTAAACTTTTTTGTCTTGAAATGATTTTTGCAGCTGTTCTCTGAAAGGTTTGTGCATAACTGAAACTGTAGGGTAAACTAGCACTAATTTTATGTGCTGTGTCTGCAGAATAAAGGATAAAGAAGGTGATATGACTGCAAAAATAAAATCAAAGTTAAGCAGCCCATGGAATGCTTGGTTAGTTCAGAACTTACTTGCCTAGTAGAAGAAACATTTAGGAGACTGCATGTTTTTATAGCACAAGAACCTGCAGCCTTTAAAGTTTACATTTGTGTAAATTGAAGTTCTCTGAAGTGTTGAGCTAGCTTTGAGTTATTTTTGAATAAAGACTAGTCCACTGGAAAAGTTGTATTTTTGGATTGGTTTGTGGGTTTTTTTGCTTGTTTTTCTCTTGTTTTTTGGTTGGTTGTTTTTTTGTTGTTGTTTTAGTTTGGTTTTTTTACTTAATAACTGTCAGGGCTTTGAGTTTGTATATTTTTCATGGAGGCTGGGATTAGGTGTAGCCCATATGTGTTTTAGAATATGTGAGCAATTGGTTGTTCTTGGCTGATAATTAATTTGCATTTTGTAGGGCTCAATTAAACCAGTGTTTTTCATCTGAAGTTGCTTTATATATATATGAGGTGATGATAATCCTGTGGTCAGATGGATGTTTTAAACTTTTCAGAGACCTTGTCTGGGAGTGTTGTGCAGATGGCTGTGTTACATGGCTTAATTGGGGCAGAGCTTTGAGTGCAATATGAACTGTACTTATAGTAGCTCATGTTAAGAAAATCACATAGAATTATATTAACAATTTTTTTTTTTTGCATAATTTTCTCTTGTGCCTTTTTGGAGAGATGCATGATGCAGTCATCTTTCTTCTAAATGACGTTTCTTTGAGGACCTTTAATTTTGCTGTTTGCTTTTTCTGAAGTTAGAGTTGTGCACTTCTGAAGAATTCTGTTTATTCTCATTGCAGCAAATGCTGATGTGTTAAAGGCCATGGTAGCAGATAGCAGTGTCTTTGAACCTGAAAGGTAATTACTCATCTTTTAATGCATGTTTCCTGAGGCAACAAAAAATGTACCCTTTCCAAGGATTTTATTTCCTGAGTACATCAGTTCCTTGATTTGTCAGCTTTGGCAAATTTCAATTTCCAGGTTTGTTGATTTCCATTGATTTACGTTGATTGTGGTGTCTCTGAGTCACTCAGTTTTAATGTATGCCCTGGGTTAGTAACTGGCTCTTCTGGTTACGTGTTCTAGGTGTGTGATACAGGTTCATTGCTTTTTGAGTTAAGTATTTACTGAGGCTGCAATACTTGTTTACTTCATGGTGAAGTTACTTACAATTTGGCTTAGTCCAAAGTTCCTCTGATTTGAAAAAACATAAGCAGCACTTGGTTCTTTTGTATGGATGCTAACTTGAAATAGACATTTCTTTCTGTTTCTCCTGGTTTACTTTTTTATTTATAATCATGGTAATATACGTTGGCTGACCCACCTCTTACTTTTTTTCACTACACATTTAGAGAATTACGTAGAGAAAGTAGTTCATCCCTTGAATTGCAGATGCATCGTTTATGTATATTTGTATATAAATACCTTTAGTTAATACCTGTACTACTCTACTTTTCGTATGTAACCTTGTGTTCATATTCAAGGTAGAGAAGATGAAGGTTCAAATAGTACTGTATCACTAATAAAATAAATAGGAGTGTGTAGCTTTAGCAAAACAAAGGGTTGAGTATGCAACCATTTAAACTGTTAAACTACCTGTTTAGCGCTAAGAGGCTTGGTTATTGTAGAAAAAAAATGAATTTAAGGAGTTATTCTCAAGTACAGGAGTTATTTTTAAACTTACAGTGCAGCAGAAATATTTGAATTTAACTCAGTCTTTTTGCGTAGGTATGTGTGATGTTATTTTGGGAATTTTAACTATTGTTTCAGTAGTGAATTAAAATACAAAAGGTAAAGGGAAGGGGAAAATAATTATATAATTTCTGACAAATACTCCTAAAGCTTTAGTAACTTAAGTGCAAAGCCACTGTATTTTTTCTAAGTTTGATGCACTATGAAACATTTCCTAATGATAAGAAAAGTAATGGCTAGGCAAAATCTTCACTTCTGCCACTTAAAGCGATTAGTTCCTGTCTTTGCTTCAGATGTTGAACAGATTTCCCTTAATATCATTCTCTTATGTATTTGAAGACCATTAAATGTCTCCTGTCAATATTTTTGTTTTGAAAATAAGCATCCAAGTAACTCCTGTCTTTTGCAGCATGTTTTATTTCTTTTGTTTGTCTGTTCTCCTTTGGAGTCTCTTCAGTTTGTTAGTATTTTTCTTGAAATAACAGTTCCAAAACTGGATGGAATATCAGCTGAGGCATGATTAATGCTGAGTAATGTAACTTCAGGTTCGCAGGTTATACTCCTGTTATTTCCACTGTGAAAATTGTCCTTTTAAGCAAGAACATCATAATGATTCATGTTTAGCTTGTGATCTTCACCTTCTTTTTCTGCAGAATGATCCTCTGGCTAGTTCCTTTGTAATCTGGGTTTATAAAGCTTTTCTGCTGAAGCACTGAAATTTGTGTTGTCCTTCCTGCAATACATAAATCTTATTAAAAATACTGGCTGTATGTGTGAATGTGTCTTTCATACACATGCTCTCTTCTGATCATCCTCATTTCTCATCTTGTCCTCTACAGTTACTATGGGTGACCCAAAGTTTATGGGTACTTTAGTTATTCTTCTATTCCATTATGCAGGGAACTATTTAAAACACTGAATATCATCAGGACCAGAATAACCACGTTAGTGTGCCTTTCCAGCTTCATAGTAAGCTACTAATATGTAATTTCCTGGTATTTGTTTTTTGTTTTTTTTTTTTTTTTCCAAACAAGGTGTGCTACCTTAAGCTACAGAAATTTCACCTTTAATGCACTGAGAAGCTTGATTTAGGAGAATGTGTTGCAACACGGTGTCAACATTGATGCTGAAGTCAAAAAAAGTACATCTTCTGGTTTCTCTATATGCTACCTGCTTTTCTGCTTTAGAAGAAAATCAGATTGAATCAATCAGATGTTCTCAATAAATGCTTCTTGATGGCTATACTGCTTTTTCTTTCTTTCAAAGTACTTTAAGAAAAAAGCAAGTTTTTCTGAAGTTTAAGCCAAATTATCTGTTGAGTCCTTTTCTCTTCATGGTAGACAGTATTGCCTCTTTGCCGTGTTGTAGGACGATGCTTTTTTGTGATTTCTTGGAGATACTGTAACAACACTAAAATAGTTTCCATGTTCTCCAAGTGTGAATTTAACAAGCTGATTACATGTCTTCATTAGTGTAACTTCAGGTAAACTCTTTTCTTTTAGCCTGTTTTTTTTTTTTTTTTTTTTTACGTTTCCTTTTCCTTTGTGTTAATTATCTTAACCACATGACTGCAGCTGAATTAATTTATGGAAGTGATTTTAACTGCAAAAATGGGATATTGGAGAGAGCCTTAAACCAGACATCCTCAAAAAAACAGTTCCTGAAAAAGATAGTTATTCACAGGCATAACTGAAGGTTATATCTTACGCTTCTTTTCCTTTTTAAGAAACAGGATGTTATAGTAAACACTAAATTTCCTATACTTTTTCCTACAGCCCTTTATCTCCTACCTCTCCTGGGAGTCCAACAAGTCCAGGATCTCCTTTGTCACCTGGTGTTATTCCATTTAAACACAGCTGCAAAGGCCATCACTTCCATACTGTTGGAGGAGCAATAGAACAGGATGTTTGTACTCGTTGTAGCCACAAACGATGGCACCTCATAAAGCCAGCTCATAAATCTAAAGAGCACAGAAGAAGTCGTATCGGAGAAGTCACAGTCCTTTCTGTGGGAAGGTAACGCATGGGTCATTTTATTTTATGGTTTTCTTAGGGAAGATGCAGTGGCCCATTTTGGATCAGGTATCTATTGATTCTATGCTGTTTATAGCATCAGTGATTGTGTTTGTAACCCTATTCCTATTCGACTGAGGTTATTTAGAATTAAACTTGGCTAGGGATGTTAAAGATGACAGGAAGGGATTCTATAGGTATGTAACGAATAAAAGACAGACTAGGGACAATGTAGGCCCCCTCCGGAAGCTATGAGGAGAACTGGCTACTCTGGATTTGGAGAAGGCTGAGGTTCTTAATGACTTCTTTGCTTCAGTCTTCACTGGCAAATGCTCTGGCCACACCACCCAAGTCTTGGAAGGCAGACGCGGGGACTGTGAGAATGAAGACCTTAGGCCCACTGTAGGAGAGGATCTGGTTTGAGACCATCTTAAGAACCTGAACGTGCACAAGTCCATGGGACCTGATG
>JANHGB010042320.1:8863-39370 GCA_026283785.1 Coracopsis vasa
CTGAATCTCTTCTCTGCCCAACCTGTAGCTGTGCCTGGGATTGCTCCAACCCAGGTGTAGGACCTTGCACTTGTCATAGTTAAACTTCATAAGGTTGGCTTCTGCCCACTTCACAAGTGTGTCATTATAAATATTAAGGATAAGTTGTTGGTCATAGCCTAATGAAGAAAAGTACCCTGGAGTGCCTTCCTCATCTGAAAACTTGAGTTTTGAAAAATAGAGTGATTTTGAACCTTATTGGTTTGTTGATGTCTTGTCTGGCATTTTTCCAGCAGCATACAGAAAAGTATAATTTAACTGGGCATGTATAATTTGAAAAGAAGCACACCTTTTATTTAAATTGCCATTATTGATCCAAATATCTGGTCTCCAGTCTGAATACATTTGGCTTTATAAGGGAAGTTATTGTATCTTACATGTGTACTGGATAATTCAGTAATGAACAAGTGCCAAATAGAGTTTGCCGAACCTGAAATAGTACTGGCAGAGTTTTTACGTATTGCTTTTGGTAATTGATTATAATGGCATTATTCTTATTACATCAACATAAAATATACAGGTAGATTAGATGAGAAGGATTAATCTGTCCAAATAAAGATATTTATAATACTAACGACTGAATTCAAGCTAGACCTTGTGGAATCTCTTTACAGTGAAAGGGGAGAAAATAAGTATGCTAGGGTACAATTCGTCTTACCCAGAACCAAAAGTCTATAACAGCTAAGATGTATCAAAATCAAGGAGGACTAGGATGCGGGATAATTAGGCTGGAGGTAGACACTCACACTGCGTACATCTACAGTAAGACAAGATTACCGATGTGCCTTTCATACAGGAAGAACCAAGACTGGCATGGTCCAGCCACATGCCTCAGTTTCCCTGAAGCTGGTGCCCAGCAGGATTAGTTCAATGGAGAAAGAAACTACTCAAAAACAGCTCCAGCTGAATTCTGGAAGCAATTGATTCCCATACCGGTTTTTATTAAGAGAATTCAAAATTAATGTTGATGTAAAAGAAGGAGGAATTCCTGAGGAAGAGACAAAGAGATTAAAAAATATTCCTCAGCTTGAGAAAACAGCTTTGCAAAATAAAATATGCTTTATATCAAATTAATACTCTTTTCACTGCCTCTTTCTTCCACAGATAGACAAAAATGTCCTCTGAGATACACAGTTTAATAAACTGGGGCTTTATACTTATCCCCAAATCAAAAAATTGGAAAAACATGGAAAAATATCTGAAGGCATATTTGAAATTTTATTAAAGAAAATTAAAGAAAGTCAAATTTTCAGTTGGTCTGTGTAATTGTAAGCCTGACAGGACATCAGCACTACTTTTCTCATTCAAAGCTAATGATCAAAATCTTTTATACCTGGGTAGATACAGAGAAATTAGGACTGCAGAAAGAGTCTGTTTCAGTAGGCTCACTGAGGCTTGCTACGGTTGGTAGCATCAGATTCTGGGCTAATTCTGTGAAAAAGCTGGATGGAAATGATATAAATAAATACTGAACTCGTTCACTGAAAGGAACATCTCCATTTCAAGCTCTTAGAAGGGGGATGAATGTCTCTAATCTTGACAGTAGCAATTCAGTCTGCAGTAAGGACGTTCATGAAATATCATTGAGAACCAAAACACAGATAAATACAGATTGGCTCCTAGAAGGGTATGTTATGTCAGTAAATCGGCACAGGAAACCATTGTTCATTTCTCATGAAAAAGATATGCATTAGCAGGATAAAGAAGATCTGATGTGAATTTCCTTAGGCAGAAACCCTGAATCACTGTTCTACCTGCCCCATTTAAGTGACTGAAATTCTTAGCACTATGCTTAATACTATGCTTTTCGGTTCAATCGGTTTCTGTTATATGTCAGAAGTTAAAATGTGTGTGTATGTACAGATGGTTCTTTCAAGCAAATTATTTTCCTGAGAAAGCTGTAAAGGAATTTTGTGATGACAGACCCTCTGGAGAAATGAGAAAAAAGCATTTGTATAACACTAATTGCGATTAGTTCCATTCCTGTCTGGGGGTTCCTAGGTATGTTTTACTGAATAAAGTGACTGATAAGGTGGTTCATGCTGCAGGTACAGTCCCTGGGTTGAAAGCATAATGTGATATCACCAGAAACAGAACCATATTTGAAATTCAACTTCTCTGACAAATTCGTTAATGTGATTCTTGCAAATATTTAAATATGCAGAACTGAGAATGCAAACTTGAGTTGTCATTTCTTGTTACCTTTGCTGAAACTACCAGCTTACCACATGCAAGGACTGAGACTGTACTTGAATATATTTTCAAAACATCTGTCTTTCCATGGAACAACAGAATTATGCTCTCTCATTTTATCACTGAGAGACTACATTTCTACTACAGAACAGCCACATATGTTTTTTCTTTTGTGATCATCAGAAATAGTGCAGAATGTGCACTATGTGCAGAACCTACCATGAGAAACAGGAAATGTTCATTCTCCCTCTTCACTGCAGAGATTGGAAATACATGAAAATCCATCCTAATTTAGAATCTGCTTTTGTCTTCCTCAACATTTTACACTCCATGTGCTGTAACTCTTGCTTTAAAGCCTGTCAAGCTTGTTTACAGAAGCATCATCC
Organism: Coracopsis vasa; assembly: GCA_026283785.1. Lineage (NCBI taxonomy): Eukaryota > Metazoa > Chordata > Aves > Psittaciformes > Psittacidae > Coracopsis > Coracopsis vasa. Next base: position 11,482 of record JANHGB010042320.1, read on the forward strand.
CTACAGCAAGCAACATAACCAGACCTAGCCAGTTCAGAAGTCAGGGAAGAGAAAAATCCCAAATGTAGGATGACGGGGTTTTACAGAATGAACTTGGGTTTCTTAATCATTTGCTATTGTTTGTCAGGATGAAACTTTCTCATTTATTCCTTTTTCCCCTCTTTTCTTACTTACAGAAAAAGGGTTTAGCCCTCTTGCCTTCTTGTGCCTACCCTTTCTATCATCCCCTATTCAGGCATCTGAATGTAGTTCTTGTACAAAACACAAGCAATAAATTCGAAGACAGTGGAGGAAATAGAAGTACAGTTAAGCAGGAGTATTCCATTTTCCCAAGTATTTCACTCTTCATTTTTCCTCAAATGCCTACATTTTGTTCTGTCTGTCCCTAGCTGCTCTCACGGCCTTGCAGGAAGCTTCATAGGTAAGAGCACAAGAGCAGGCCAGCTAACTGCAGGCAAAGACCCACCTCCATCTGCCTCCTGAGGGCTCAGACCTCCCTCAGAGATGGATTGCTTAATTGCAAGTATACCATGCCAGCCTTTCGCTTTGCAAGTGTAGTAACTTTTGGGAAAACGCTGTCGAATATAAGAGACACTTACAATTTCAAAATAGAGCAGTTTGAAGCATTCTATTTAATTCAATAAAATGTAATGGCAAATAGTATTTTTTCACAAATTTCATAAGACAGTATAAAAAAATCAATAAAAATCTATTTCCCTAGCTCAGCTGCACTATCAAGAAAGCTATACTTTTTCGATTCATATCTGTGGGACTTGATTAGTTTGATCCCAATTCAATCTTATAGCATTCTTCCTTAAGGAAAGCAAGAAAATCGACAAGGGGAAAAACAAAACAAAACAAAACGGAACCACTGTTACAAGGTCTAAAATTCACATTTCACAAAAATACAAAATCTCAGAACATAATGTTCAGTTTAACATTTTTGTAAAATATATAGGACACTAGCAAAGCAGTAAACTCTAATAAGGAGAGACCAGATTTCAAAAGGCATGTTTTTCAATAGTTCATTACCTGTTCTCCAAGTAATTTTATCAGGTAAGGCAAAAAGGTATGTATAATATAAGATTTGAAGTTGAAATACCACTATCAATATGAAGAAAACTGATAATAATAAGAGGATTCAAGGTCATATCCTACAAATATAAACATTAAAAAGGATAAAAGAAGGAAAATATTTTTTTTATTTCACTTTCCCAAGCATGAGATTCAACATAAGATATAAAATGAGCTTTCAAACACAAAAACCTACCCAGTTCTGGAAATGTGTTTGTTTATGTTTCCAGACTGGAACAGAGGAGCATCAAGTGTCTCTTGGCAGAAGAAATACACGTGCCACACTGAGTTTACACTGATACATAAAGTCCCCTAGCTCTATCTAGTGGATGGAAACAAGCATACTGCTTTCTGTGTAGAAGCTGCTTAGTGCTTTTGCTTGTATATTTGAGTGTAAGACAAAGACTACCTCTTTTTACTTTGAATGTAGTTATACTGTCTATAAATGTATTCAAGCAACAGCACAATTGACTGCATTATTTTAGAATACTTCTGGTTGCTTCTTGCCCTGTGCAAAAGATAAACCTTAACAAATAATAGCGAGGTGGGTTTGTAGAGAAAAATATTCCATTAAGCAACTGATTATTATTGGACAAAATCAGGACTTTTTTTTTAGTCACACAAGTTCTTCTCTGGAGCTAAACCAGACTTGTGTATGATTTAGGCAAAACTAACTCTTCAGTATTACTTTCTTCTTTTCCTCCCTTTTCGTGCATTGCTGTTATACGTTCATGAATCTTTTGTTTACAAAGATACTACTTGTTTCCTCCATTCACGGTCATGAACAAATATTGTGACTATGCCACTAATACCAGTATAATATATAATCTTTTCTTTTTTTATTTTTCTTAAGGTAATTTAATATGGCATCCTTTTTTCTTATTTTGATAAATACCTACATAGATAAAATAAAAGACAACAGGAGATGAAAATGTTTAGACATGTCTATTAGTGTTCTGAGACTTGGCTGTAAATCCAGCTGAGGCTTCCACCTACTCCTGCAAAACCTTGTGCAAGAAGGAAGGCTTGCATGTGAGCTCCCAAATCCAGAGCACAGTGAGGTCGGGCAGCATGGCACAGCCCTCACTATGGGCACAAGGGATGTCCAGAGGCCTGGCATGGAGTGAGAGGGGAAGACTTTGATTAAAGGAAGGGATCCCCTAATGCCTCAAGGCAAAAATCACTTTTGTCATTAAATTCGAGAAAGTGGTTGACACTGTCACGTTCCCTCAAAAAAGCAAGAGGAGTTCAATGAGATTTCATGTGAGATTTGCCTATACCCTCTGAGCGAGTACACTCACTCATTTAACAACCCATTTGTCAGACTGAAGGATGTGGGAGCTACAGTATTGCTGGAGTTGTTGTACCATTTGTTCGTTATTGTCACGCATTATAGAAGTTTATGCATATTTGGGGTCTCTCAAATGAACTAATGTTTGCTACATGAGCTACTTTTGAAGGCCTGCAAGAAATTTATACTTTTGCTGAATGTAGCTGCCAACATGTTTACTGAAGTGAGAAATAAGTCTCTCTCTTCTGAGGACTCTTCTTTAACTCTGCACATTGTTTGACTTTTTCTTTTTATCTGCAAATCCCTCTATCACTGGAACTTCATGCACTGTCACAGCACTGATCTCCTGAAACATTTTAACCAACACTCTTTAACTTTCCTACAGAAAGGCTTTCAATCTAGAAAAAGTTTTTTGAGCAGCCATCAACTTCTTGATGTATTGCAATTTCAGCAAAGGGCTGGTGCTGTAAAATTCTTGGAATTGTAACTACATTGAGAACCACTCAAGTCTAAATAAACCAGGACAATCTCGGGAAAGGAAAAGAGAAGAGAAGGGAAATGAAAGATCATAGGTTTAGCTGGCATTAGAGAAAGATTTATTGTACAGCTGCAAGAAGAGACATTTCTAAGTTAGATACATCTTTTGGCATTGTAACATATCCAGCTTCACTCCAACAAGCTAAAAAGCACTAGCAAAAACAGGGGTTTTTTTACCCCATATAATTGTGTTTACAGGAAGATTTACAACTGCAAATGTTATAGAAAACTCTATTGCTAAGCATTGTGATTTTCTGGTGATATTGTAATTTCTTTAAACCAACTGACATAGTTTACAAAAAAAATGCAATTTTTATCTTCAAAATTGCATCATTATTTTTAGTATAAAAGTTTATCTAACAAAGATACACATTCTGCTCCCAGACTTCACACCCTCACAGCTGCAACACTAATATGTACAACTCGAATCACCATATCATAAAAAGATTACAGCATGAAATTAGCTTTAAACCATTTTTTTCCTAGCATATTTTAAAGTATAGATATTTTGAGAGGTTTTCCATAGATATACTGAAATAGTTCCTGTAAAGCAAACTTTACCAAAATATCCTTAGTTATCTTTGTTTAGACCAAAGATCTTGAGAGTCCCATGAAACCACAGATTTGAATTAATCTACTTTGAAACCGTAGACTTGTGCATTATGGTTTTCATAATGTGCCATTTTACCTACTAGAAATCTGAGGAATTGCTGAAGATCAGAGAGCAAGCAGCTGGCAGAAATGAGAAGAAGCAGTCTGGCTTAGTACTGATCTGTACACCACTCAAGTCTTATCAGTAATTATTGGTTTTGCCTGAAGGTGAAGAGAATGTTAGAGGAAGTCTGGTGAGAGCACAGCGCTATCTTGGACAGGGAAGTTTAGAAAAAAATTGACTACGATGAAGATGCTATTATGCTGGGTATGGAAACACCTCTGTTCTGTTTGCTGAGAGACAGTAGTTCATTGGAATCATATCAATTCTAACACATGGTTATATGGTTAATAAAAAATACTAATGTTGATCTGTTAATATTGTACATGTATTCAGATTTTGTTAATTTATCTTGTTTCCTAAGCCAAAAAAAATATAAATATTCACACAATTGAGATTATATAAGCAACAAATTAATATTAAAAGCTGCAGTAAAAATAGGAATATTATCGTAGTTTTGCAATTCAATGTTTCACAGTCAAAGCTCTACAACATGGGGCAGGATTGTAAAACTGGAAATGCTAGAAACCTACTTTGATGAAAAATTTCAAAATTCCTAAGACTTTTTTGTCCTTTGGCGAGGTTTTACAGATAATTTGAAATCTCTAAATATAAGTAAGAAACATATATAGCATAGATTTCTACTTAATTGAATTGGAACTAACATAGTTGTGGCTACAACTTGAGAACCCATTTTGGTTCCCAAGAGAAATTGAGGAATGAACCCATCAGATTATTTCTTCTTGATTAGGAAAAACAAAGAGTGTAAAAGCCTCTGCAAATCCTGAATCCTCTTGTTGACAACACAGAGTAGCTGTGCATAATGCATAGGTACTGATTAGACATTTATTTGATTTACTGAAATTCTGCTACTTAACAGTTTGTAATACATCATCTTCCTAAATGGAGGCTCAAACTACAATATGTCCATATAGACAAATATTACCTTCACCATTGTGAAAACCCACACCAGGATACTCCCAGAGAAGTGAAATGGTTCTGATCTTTGGCTGAAACACTTTCTACATTCATTTCTCAGACCTTTTTATGAATATTCATTATCATGGTGAAGGGATACCATTACACCCCTAGCTATTTAAATTATATAAATAGCTACATAGACTGTAAAGCCATGTATTTCTGTCTCCAAGTGTTCTCTTTATTGTACATTGCCTATTAGGATTTAGTCATTACTCGAGATCATGAGCTTCATTCCCAAATTGCTTATGACTGCAGCTTCTCCTTCTTGCTCGCCTCCAGACGTTCAACTGCAAGTACAGTAAAAAAACCTGCATTTTTTATAACACTCCCTTACATCATCTCCCACTATCACCCTGCCTCCAGTTGTAATTCCTGATTTCCAGACTACTGCTGTAGGCAGTCCTGCAATACAAATAATGACTCATGGAGAGCAGTATAAAGTGCCTAGGCAAAGAGGTGAAATAAGTTACATGCCCAGGAGTGCTGCAGTCAGTGAGGCAATATGTAGACTTTAGACAGTGGCCATATATCTAAGGGATAGCAGAAGATATAAGCCCTTTCTCTCCCACCTAGTTGAAACACAATTCGAAAAGATGCAATTCACTATAGGAGTCCAGGCCATCCCAAGAGGGCAGTAACAATGAATCAGCAAGAACAGCCTGCCAAAGGGGTCCATGTCTCTAAAATAATCTGCAAGAGGGGAGCAAACACATGGTAGGGAATGAACCCCTTGCATTGAACAAGAAACAGTTCAGCAGTGAGAAGGGCAAAAAAGAGAGACTCTCTTTTCAAGGTTCAGTGTACATGTAGAAGGTGATTTATTCTATTGGCACAGTTCTGAGTTGTAATTTATATGTCAAAACTCGCATATCCGATTTCACCCTCTCTCCAAGACAGGTGGTTATGCTAGTGAAAGAACAGCTAGCAATGTTCCTTCCAAACAGGCATAGACATGGTTTTCAGGGCTATGTCTAAAATGGTAATTACAAGAGATCTTCTAGCCACTGGTGCCTAAGCCACATCCCATGTTAGCCTTTGCTGGAATGTATATAGATGTACACTAGTTTTGTGTCATCCTGCTTCATCTCAGCTCCTGTTGGATGGAAATCTGAGCATTCCCTGCCAGAAAGGGACTGTAGTATGTTTTAATTTTCTTCCGTTGTGGATGATCAAGGAATTCTTGTAAATACAAATATATATATATATATGAGTCATGGCTCATATTCACTGTTTTTTTAACAGGGAAAACTGTAGTCTACTCGTCGGTAAGCACAAAAACCACTCTGACAGCATCACTGTGTCAGTACCACTTTGTAGGACTACAGCTGGTATTTTTCCAGTGCTGTTTCCGGAGAGCCAGAGTTACTCCCCAATGGTGCAAAAGCATAAAAGGCAAGAGTCTGTACCATAAGAGGTGAGTATGCCAAAGTCTGTCCTTCCTGAGAGGCTCTTCTGAAGATCTGATTGTGTATCTTCAGTTTGCTATGCAGAAGGAAACAACTAAGTCGACCATCCATGAAGGTGAAATAGAGGACTGAACTGTTGGGTTAAATGCTGCTGTCACCGTGGTGTAAATACAGAGCAGAAATACTCAAGTAGGTGGATTTAAACTGATATAAAATGAGGATACGTAAAAGAAGAGGCTAATAATACAAATACAATGAAGGCTTCCCACTGTTGGATGGTATTCTGTAAACTGAAGGCATTCGGAACAGGATTTTAAAATTAAAGGGTCTGAAAAAAAGAATACCCTTAGATCAGAGAGGATTTTCATAGTATAAGATCTGATACACAAAATGCTGAGATTGTAGCCTACAATGTCAGGAATCATCTTTAAAGCATCAGATAAGCTAGGAGAAATCTTCTTAAAACTAATAATTGCTTTCATTGTTAATATTTACTCAGCAAAATGATGTATCAATTACGAAAAAGGAGAAGAGGCTTGTTTTTTTCCACCTATATCTTTAAAAATCTTAGAAGGCAATGGCCTAGAGTTGAAACAGGTTAAAAGATATGAAGAAACTGAATACTGTGATTATTTGGCAAATTGCACTAAAACAAGTAAGATTCTGTATAACCCACTGGAGGTGAGATTTGCTTTCTATAAGAATCTTTTTTCCTTAAGTCTCCACATTTAAATTCACAATAATAGTGTCTGTTCAAACCACTTTTTTAATTAAATGCACATATCTGTTTTCTACACTATAATAGGTGTAGGACGCATTTTAAAAAAACAACCTAAATTTGTGTCAGACAGAACTTTAAAACACCTCTGCCTGCTGTAGAGAGGAATGGCTGGGTAGTAACTTACCCAAAATCCTGAACAAAGATAAAAAATATAGTCAGTTATTATGCACTCCGTTGTCAGAACAGCTCTTAAAACAAGACAAGCAAGTATAATGAAAAGAGAATATTTGAAAACCTTTTAATTTTTACATAACTTTTAACAGTATAATTAATGATAACTATGATAATATTATTTTGAGTAGTATTAGAGAATACATAAATACTAAAAAGTTATATTCTTGCATGGGAAAAAAATAATGCATGCTTAAGACACAGTGATCCACAGAAAGAAGACTAAAGAAATAGTGGTTTTTTTTTTCTTTTTTCCAATACTAGAAAATCCAACAAAACAGAAGGAATTTAATGAGAAAAAACAATATTGAAATTCTTTTCTGTCTTACTAGATGGCAATTACATTGTGCAATTATTTTAAGCTTGGTACTATACTGCTTAATAATTCATTTCTTCATGTTCCCATCTCTACTTCTAACATTGCTGTAGGAAAAAAAAAAAAAATGGATTTATGGTTCTCTTCCAAACAGGCTCACTTGAATAATTTGGCCTTACTAAAAACAAAAAAAAGATATATAGATATTTGTAGTACTTTAAGTTTTGCAAGTCAACAAGAGACACTGCAAAGTTAAACCTCCAACTAATGCTTTTTATTACCCAAGAATCTTTAAAATAAAATCCTCTTCTATTTTCAAGACTCTTGGATGTATGTTTGTAGCCACCAGATAAACTAAGCTGGACACAAATGTGAATGCCATCAACATGTGAATGTTCTTCCTTAATTTCTGAAATGAGGCCAGACTGCTGGATGCCATTGTAGTGCCTGCCTTTATTGACTGTTGAGTTAGGGCAGTTCACACACAGCATACAGTGTCACTTCCAGGGATAAGAGTCAGATCTTTTTTAAAATGACAGATTAATTATTTATTTATGCTTAAGTGAGCTCCAGATTAGATCAGGTCTCTATGTGGCTTCTATAACTAATATTTGAAGTTCCAATGCAATGACATCATTTGATACTGTTGGTAATGTGCACTTCAAGGTCAAAGATATGCTGTGAGTGGGGAAGCTCCATCAACACATTGAACTTCCCAAAACATTGCAAGACATTTCCAAATTAACTTCCACTTGGAAACTTCCTCTAGATGCATCCTTCCCACCCACTTCTTTGTTGGTTTGATATGTGCCAGGTGTTCAGCTGGATGAAGGATGAACCCTTATGCCTCAAGCAGCCATATGATCTCTCTGTGTTTTGTTTCGCTTTCCCATGATCAACATCAGCTTTTTGCTCTCATTCTGATGGTTTTATTGATGCCTGTTCATCTGCATGATTTTTCCCTTTCCACTTCCAACTCCTAGCACACCAGACTTCCAGTGAAAACACTCCTGTAAGCATATATGCTTAAGAGTGCTCCCCTAATTTCACAATTTTCAGTAAAAATATTAGCAAAAGAAAATGTCATTGACTATGATCTGAAGATACTCATCAAAACAAAACCAAAGTAAGGTTTAAACTGACGTTTTCACAGCCTTTCTGATAAATACTGTTTTGCTAGTGTCTAGTGAAGACTTCACTTTATGGCAAAGTATCCTCAAAGGAGATCTGAAAGTTACTTTCAACTTTTTACTTAAAGAATGCATATGCCGCTAAGGCACACTAGAGAGCCCCAGGATTAGTTCATCCTCACTGTCAGGTAAGGTCAGCAGTGATGGAGCAATGTGCAGAATACCTACACTGAAGAGACTATCTCACTGTCCTTGGATGTCTAACTTTATTTTGTTAATATGCCTCTGTGTGTTGCAGAGCTACCATGTTTCCAAGCAGCATTGTGAGCATCCCAAAGGAAGCACAAATTTGAATTGGCGAAAGGTAGCCGCATTCCATGTACATCCTCAAAGTCAAAGTGATTTGACATTTTCCTTAACTTTACCTGTCAGTGACAGATGCCCCTGTATCACTACAGTAATAATAATAATAATAGCACAAATAAAGCAAAGTGCTTGATGGGCCTTGCTGTAACTTAGTGATTTATCATATATTACATGGGAGCTTAAAGGTGAACCCTATTGTGAATCTTCATGATTTAGTGTATATTGCAGAGAAGAGTACCATGTAATTCTGTTGCAAATTTATATTGATTTGCTGTTCAATATACAGAACCTTATGGTGTAGCTTTATTATGAGACCCTTCTTATTTCTAGTATCATGCAGCTGTAACTGTAACTTCAGTGTGAAACTGGTACACTAAAAGGCACAGAAGATTTCACTCACTGTGCAGGTCTGTTGTGACCCTCTAATGATGTGCTCATGGAGTCCTGCTGGACCATAGGCTGGGCTTTAACAAGCCACTGATGCTGTCAGGTGGCCAAAAATATGTGCAACCAGTGAAATATCTAAATATAAAAAGCAGTTTCTGAAGCACAGAATCTGTATTAAGCCACATTTGCACATACAGAAAATATCATTTTCTCCAAGATATCTAACGCCATCTGACATTTGGGTAAACTCTCTCAACTCTATACCTTTCCATTCTACTCGATGGAAGGTCAGAGTGAGAAACAGAGAAAACCTTGATGATGTGTGAGTACTGGCTAGCAGTAGCTAAAGCACTGATGTGTCACCAACACTATTTTAGTCACAAATCTAAAACATGGCACTGTATGGGCTGCTATGAAGAAAATTATCTCCATCCCAGCCAGACTCAGTACACTGTTGAATGATGTCTAAGAAAGCAGGTTTCAGTAAGGTTGTCCTTAACCTTAACCTTAAAGCCACTGCAACAGACCTGTAACAGTATGTCATAGGAAAGGATATAACATTTTAGATGTCCTTTGGAGTTGTCTTATCTCTTGCCACTGAGCAGCCAGGGGTACTATGAGAGCTAAGATACTGAGGTGTACCAGTTCAGTGCCTGAAATTTGGTGAAGTCAGTCTGTGCCCAATAGCTTTGAAATCAACTTAATATTCTACAGAAAGACCACATATGGAAGAGGTACAAAACAAGGTCATGTATTAACTGCAATGCTGGTGACAGGTTCCATCTCAGGTATCCTGTAGCCTTATAAGAAACAAACGAAGAAAAAAAGGAATAAAAAGGACATAACATTTACCAGGATGGAATATCATAGCCAGTGTGAGATGGTAGAAAGCACTATCTGTGGATGTTATGATGAGAGCTTAGTGTCGGCAATCAAAAAGCACTCTAAAATTACAGATAAAATTGAACAATTGTTGTTGCATACCTTCAATCACTGCTTTGGAGTTGCAAAATCATCCAAGTGGTTTCTCATCTTCAACCAATCATTCTTCATCCAGGAGCTGGATTCCAGGCTGCTGCCTTTCTGGGTTTTTCTCAGGCGATGAATTAGAGCTTTCACAAAGCACTCTCAACTGCTTAGCCCTCTTCACATCTTTCTCCACCTACCGAAGTCTCACACACACATTTAGTGGAATTGCTTTTAAATAGTTCTTCTCTTTTCTTTCTTTAATGCCTAACCCTGGGACCACATTTGTCTGTTTTCCACATATGGTGTATTAAAATGTGTTAAAACAGAAAAGTTTCAGAGCAGCTAAATTAATGTTCTGAAACAACCTTATAGGATCAATTTTTATTTCAAACATTTGAAGAACCTTGAACATAGCTGAACTTTTTAATTAAAAAATAAATCATGAAAATGTTACAAAGAAATGGTTGAAGAAAAGGGATTGTTAAGACTTGAATACTACAAGTTTGTGAAGAGATTTAATATGTGAAAAATGTGAGTTGTGGAAGCACACATGCAGAGCACAGCTTTTATGTAGTCAGAACAACTTAAAAATGTCTATTCCATGTACTGACTGATATCTAGAATGTGTAGTTAAATTCCAGGAATTTAAATTCTGGGTAAAGGTAGGTTTCTGCTCAGAAATAAATGGCTGGAATAGGTGTGTCTAAGGTGCATTTATTCATTAGGTGTTTATTATTTTCTTCCAGAAGACAGGAAAAATCATTTGGAAAGGAAGGGAATCAATACAGGTAAAATGGCAGTGCCTATAACAAGTAGACTTCACAAAGTATTATAATAAGGTGGAAGTATGAAAGAATTTATAGCGGCAGGCTACCTTAAACTACAAATGCTGAATACTGACATTGAAAAAATTTGCAATTTTGTTCCAGTGTTAAAGAATACATAAAGATGATACACATGCACACACACAAATATAAACACGTGCCTTTGACTAGATTAAGATTTACATAGTGTTATCAAGAATTAAAACCAGATTTTGAGTCTTATATTGCATCCTCTACTGAAAAGGCTGTGCAAAATCAATAGTTAACCAAGCTTAACTAAATAAATGACAAAGATACACATTAGCTTTCAGCTGCCATGCTGTATATGTAAGTACATATACAAAATATATAGGTATATTTTAGTGGGGCATTTTTCAGCACGGCATAAGAGCTGGAGATCCCAGAGGAAACTTGCACAGTACACTGCTGCCCTCTGGCTGGAGCCTGAAAAAACAGAGTCTGAATATTTGCTAGTGTGCACAGCGCCAACAGCTTAACGTGCAGCAGAAATGTTAGCTAATAAATCAAATTCTCTTTTCATATATCACAAAATCTGAAGCCTTGTTAGAAGCATAAAATTTCCAAATTCACAACAAGATACTGTATGGAGGGCTTTGTAGATTTGGTGTTTTTTTCTTACACTATATCACAAAATATATCAAGACTTGTAACAAGGTGAGGTGCCTTTATTGTTCATTGCATAGCACAAAGTTTACCTGAACAACAATATGGTTTTTCAACACATTTTCACTGTGTTCCTAGTGTTTAATTACATTGTGTGTCTAACTGTAGCTGTAAGCCAGTTTTTCTGACTGTTTTACTAATACATACCTTCTGGTCTACTATCATCCCTGCATAAGCATATTATTACCAGATTCTCTCATTAAAAACAATGTGATTTATCTATTATTTTTATCTTTAAAATAGGCAAGTCATTTTCCATTCCTACAAACTCAGCTATAAGCACAGTCTAGTCATTTGTTCTATGATCACAGAGCAACATGAGACCCCAGCAATCAAGGAAAATAAGCCAGTTTATTACACTTGTAAACATTATGCATCTAAGGATCTTGGTACATCATAAATTACATTTCAATGTCTGTTATCAAAACCATGCCACTTTCCACAGACTTCTACCTGGTGTCACTTTCTTTCTCTGTAACACTGTGAAGTTTTCCAGTCTGTCCAGTCTAAATCTTACTTGATATGTCTGTTATTCTGTTCTAACTGTGATGGACAGGAAGATAATAATTCTGCTACTTAGCCACATCTTTTACATGTCTGAAAACCACTTTTAACATATATACCCTCTCTCCTCTTTCTAAGCTAAACACCGTCATTCAGCTCTTCCTGGTAAACACGTACTACGTAGACATGGTCGTTTGCTTTGGCCACATCTGTATTTTCTCCAATTAATCTACATGTGTTTAAAGTGTATCATCTTACTAGCAAATCAGGAGAATAATTCAGTTGTGCAAAAGGACCAGTTTCTGGTTCCTGCAAGCTATACCCTTGTTTATATTTCTAGCTTCTTCTTTGAAATTGCTGAACTAGTGAAATGCAACCCAGACTCCTCTCTGAACAAACATGTACTTAGGCAGTTCACATCCTTGTCTCAGTGTAGTACCCTTGCTCAAATACATGGGTTTTTTTTTGAGAACATTTCTCTAATTTGTTAAAGCTATTTTTTCTTTTTATCTTGTCCTCTAGTGTAAGTGGGAGGAAAAAAGACAAGTTTGGTGTTTTCAAAGACAATAAGCCTGTTCTCTGTTTCGTTAGTCAGGTAATTAGGGAAAACAATGAACACTGGACTCCAGGGCAGATCCCTTTGACTGCTATTCTCTACAGTCTTCCATTTTTATAGGTAATTTTTTTATAATTATCTATTTTTCTGTAAAATTTACTACATTTGATGTTCCACTGAAATTATACACTGAATTCTCATCATGTTTGCAATTGGTTTCAGATCAACTCTTGTTTTTATAAATGAACGACTTTTGAAAGTATCACTCAAATTTGTAATCTCTCTGTGAGACACACTTTCTGCGGAAAAACTCTCACTTCACATTATAAGCAAGTTTGCTTTTCAGTGAAAAGACTGTTGATGTATAGTAATAATAACGCAAATGCTAAATGGGTTATACAGTATGCATATGAATATTCTTCTATAAAATTCTATATACCCTAGCTGTTTCTGATTTAAAAAAAGTCACTATTTTGAGGGAATGTTTATTTAACGATTATTAATGGTATTGATCGAAAAGCTTAGCCAGCCTAGGAACTGTTTATTTACCTGAATTTATTGAATTGCAGACTACCATAATGCCTTTATCATGCTGGCATTTCATAAGCCATCTTCCAGTAAGTTAAAAGGCTTAGGAGTTTACTGTAGTGCTCCTTGTAATTCTTCCATATGTTATGGAACCAAGGTCTGGCATGAATCAACATTTAAAAGAAGCAGTTATGACATGGCACAATGCCAAAAGTGGTGCCACTTTTTCAACAAAGATACAAATATGTATACTGTCTGCTTAAACCTGAAAAGATTAAAAGATGCTTTAATAACATCAGAAATTTCTTATATAAAGCTCTACAACATCTGGCTGTAGAAGTATCCTGGAAAATCAGCAGGACCTTATGCAAAACTACAGATTTCAATTGTCTTCTTTTTTTTTTTTTTTAATTTACAGCACTGCACAAGTTTAAATTATCTAAGTAGTGATGCTCAAGACATTGATCTTTGACCTGTAGAACAGTGAAGAGTACTTTGAAACAACACTTTGAAATGAAATGTTGGCAATACAGCAGTCAATAGTAATTAATTTCAATTGAGCAGGATGAAGTACTTATCTTTTTCTTGTTGCCTTTCCAAAGCATATGCATGAGAATTTGGTTGGGGATGAACAAAACTTTAAAAATTCATAACTGCTTATTTTGAAATAAAATTATTTTAGGTTTTCCCACAGAGTTTGAGTTATTTTTATTATACAGAACATATTTAGGAAACAGTATTGAAAAAAGTGTTGACCACATAGCTTCAAGCTGCATTTGTGAACCTTCTTTTTAAAGAAGAAAAAAAAAAAAGGCATTAATTTGCCAGAAACAGGAAAAGTTTTTATTTCATCATATAACCACTGTCTTTTCAGAGCCTATGCCAATGAGGACTACTTAGAAAATACATGTAGATTCATCTTGCCAACTTACGCTATCTTGCTGTAAGACAACCTGTAGAACATCAGTTCTAGTCAGTTGGGTTTTGTTTCTAAATAATGGCTTTCTATAACTGATTTAATCAGATAGTTGGACATATACAGCAAAGGTTTAGGTTTTATGCCATTATTTTTTCAATGTTGTGATACGAAATCAACATGGCTAGTACATACAATATATACAATGAACGTCATGTCATGACTTCAGGTCATGGCTTCATTCAAGTCATTTATAGAAGTTCATTATATATTATCTCTTAAAAAGTGACTCTATACAGTGACAATTATAAATCCAAGATGAACCACACAAAAAATTGTTCAAAAATTGACATAGCAAGTAGCATGCCATCCAACAAATATATGTATAAAATGAAGAGAAAAATAGACTTTTTAATCTGATTTTTTCATTCATTTTACCATCCTTAAAATTAGGTCCAAAAGAAGTGAAATATAGGAAATGAACCTAAGTATATTCTTAGATTTCAACCTCAAAGTGTGGTCAGTGTTATGCCATGGCAGTTTTCCAAGTCCCAGAAGAACTGAAAGAGCAATGTAACTCAGATTTATAAGGTGTTTCACTGAAAAGGCTGAGTATACTTATGTTTTCTTTAATACGCTTTATTTTTAAAGAACAATTTATGAAAAGCAGGTACAGATCTGAAACTGGATTTTGGAAATTCTGGTATGGGAATGTGCTTCAATTTCAAAACCATCTTCTAGATAAACTTTAAAATTAAAATCATTATGCCTGCAGAATCTTAATACAATCTTACACAGCCAGCTGTGGTACAGCTTTGTTTAGCCAGCATATTTACTACCATACAGAAATCTTACCATATTAACACATACTATACATGTGGTGCTGTGCTCTAGTACATCCTTGCCAGATGAAGGAATAGCTTGTCGTAAAACCTGTGTGACTGTTGGAACTAAATAATGAGTAAGATAAGCTGTCTGAGCGAGGAAAGAATTTTTATGGGTGCCTTTTGCTGAAAGTTTGTGAAGATGAGAGTGGGAAATAAACAGAAAAAGAAGACAGAAGACAGGTCAGCAGACAGACAGATTTCCAGAGTCCCTGAAGATGTGACAGAGAAGCAAAAGATAAGCATTTTTTTCAGAATGGGAAGTTCTAGTTAAATGCAGGGCTAGACCTGGCCAATGTAAATCAGTCTGGAGCAAAGAAAAATAGTTCTACTATCTGGAACAGTCAAAAAAATGTGTCAGATGGGTAAGTGAGAGAAGTAAACCCACCCACCAGCCACAAACTAAGATGAGGGAATGCATTTATGTTTCCTTAGACTATTTATTTCCTTTTGCTACCCAACTATAATGTGAGTTCTTCTTTGGAATCCCACAAAAAGTTTTAGCACACCATGTACTACGTTTCAAGTACAACACTCTGTAGGCGAAGAGTAGAAGATCCATCAGCAGGTAACTAGCACATTTTCATACCTTCTAGTTGACAGAGACATTGACTGAATGTTGTTTTCACTCCACTGATGACCAAACACTTTCAATCATAAATTGCTACACATAGATCAAAATATTATGACAAGATAAAGAACATCAGAAATCACTGTTAATGTAGAGGCAGAGTATGAAACAAGGGTTATCTTTAATAATAAAGGATGACAGTAGCAACAGTAACAAAAAACAAAGAGCAAATCTAAACCCCACCTTCTGACATTCCAAAAACTTTATTTTAATTTACACTAGCTGCCATTTCTAATTTTAGGATAGGTCTTCGCTTCCTTTAGACTATTATTTGCCAATCTCTGAGTTCACATTTTCACTCATTCTTTCTGGCTTTAACCTACTCTGTCTGTTCCTCTCTTCACACTCATCTTCCTCATCTTTTGCAATGTCAGTTTTCCCAATAACGTTCAGATTAAGCTCTTAGGTCTCTGGCATCTTTGCCGTTTTTTCTTTATTTTTCATTCAACTCTGAACTAACCCACTATCAAAACAGACAGAATGCCCAGTGGCCTGACACTCCTGGCTATCTATGAATTATTCCTTCTTCGAGTCACCATTTGATTTGTTTAAGTATCTTTATTCACTATAAGTCTTGCAAAATACATTCAGTAGTGGAATTCCTGATGTATAGATTATTTTATAATCCCTCCTGGCTTTTTATTTATGGCAATTAGGACACTGATCCCTGACTCCCAGGTTCTACAGTCCCAGTTATTTGCCTCACTCTACAGTGTTCATCATTCTAGCCTAGATTTTAAATCAAAGTCAGATTCTTCTGGTTTAGCAATCCTCTAGCTACTGAGAGAAATCCCATAACTATGCTGAACAAGAAATTCCTCTGCTGCCTGAGTTTTGTCCCCCTGCACTGTTCCCAGTTATTCCTATATTTCTGCATATTATGCAGTCTTATTGCAGTTGCTTTTCACCATTTCACCTTCTTTTCACTTCTTTTCATCAGCAGGCCTGTTCAATTAAAAAAAATAAAATACAACCCTCCTTTTTAAAAGCCTATTAATGTTATT
This sequence comes from Coracopsis vasa, assembly GCA_026283785.1. Lineage (NCBI taxonomy): Eukaryota > Metazoa > Chordata > Aves > Psittaciformes > Psittacidae > Coracopsis > Coracopsis vasa. The sequence goes on from JANHGB010042320.1 coordinate 28,134, forward strand.
TCATGAATATCAGTTTTTGCAGTGTCCTGAATATACAGAGAAAATAAAATGCAATCATCATGCACTATACAAGGAGGGGAAAAAAGTTCAATGCTTAAAAACATTTTAAAATATACTTAATAATTTCAAGGTTCTTAGCCATTCACTGTATGCATTTACACAGCATCCTACAGAAGAGTACTTTTCTAAATAAAATACCCCAAGCATTTATTTCTTTCGCTATCCATTTCTTCAGTTTCTAATTCATAATGTTTCATAGCAACAAAGTATCGGATGAAAGTTTCACCTAATGCTTCCCTAATGCAAGAATCTTTCTTGAGTGCAACAAGAGCATCTTCTAGTTTCAGAGGGACTGATGAATGTTTCAGATCAGCAGTGTGATTTTCTTCTTGGAGCATATCATCATACCTAAGTTCTCTCTTTATTCCATCTAGACCTGCAGCAATAGTAGCAGCAAGCACCAGGTAAGGATTTGCTGCAGCAGAACTTAATTTATTCTCTATGTGAGTGCCTTTTCCACCATGACATTTGACGTTAAAGGCACAGCTGTTATCATTATATGCCCATTTTGCATTTACAGTTTCTTTTGATTCTTTACTGTATTTAGAATAAGGCTTACGGCAGCTGGTGGTAGGAGCCATCAAGCAGCTGATAGCTGCTGTGTGTGCCAAGAGGCCTGATAACCAATTTTTTCCAATATCTGAGAGCTCCTCAACTCCATAACCAGCAGAAAACAAATTCTTCTGGCCATTCAAATCCCACAGGCTATGTGACAGAGCTCCTGAGTTGTAGAATCCTGATTCTGAGAAAAAGCTAGCCACATAGTTATACTTCTTAGCCACCTCTTTAATGCCTGTTCTAAATGTGAAAGCACTGTCAGCAGCATCTATGCCAAATGCTGGATGAAAAGTGATCTCCATTTGCCCAGGCCCAGTGGAAGAAGAAAAGCTTTCAATGTTGGCACCAGCATAATACATTCCTTCAATGAGCTCCTGAATGAAAGTCTGGTCATGGTTATTTAGTATTGTGGCTGCAGGAAAGGATATTGTCTTTGAATTTACAACCTCAGTAATGCCATAAATACAAAATTCATAAGTGAAGGCAGAGCGCAGAGAAAAGCCATTGTCCTGAAGCTGGCTCAGCTGTTTCTTGGCAATGTGTCTTGGTGAGGTCATTAGCGGGTTACCCAGCACAGTGAAGGAATCACATATCACTCTTGCAGTCTGCTCAGTCCAGGGTAGTACTCGAAACGTTGCTAAATCCGGGTTCAGGATTATGTCACAATTAAAATTTGTTGCGTTTATGTAATCTAATTCATTATCTTTAGGATTCAGCGTCAGCTCAAGGTAACTTCTGGGCATGGCAACACCATGAATTGCTTTCTCCTAAACATAGAGCAGAATGACAGATTACAAATGAGAAAAGAAATCAATAGTATTTTTACATATGCAAAATATATAAAACCCAGATTCTCAGTAAGAACAATTGTATTTTTCCTAAAAGAACACTGAAATGCAGTGATCACTGAAGTGAAGAGCAACAGCCATTTACTTTGACATTATGAAGCAAAAAACTTCCTACAAGGTTAGTATGAAAACCCTGGCACCAAATATCCCAATGATCATTTTTCAAATTTCTGTAAAGAGCTAAAACAATGTTCAATACTTATCTTGAATGGTATTTATACAACTATGGGCATCACCAGTTAGGTGCAAACTTTGCAAGTCAAACTTCTATTTATAGTTACTACATTAGACTTCCATATCCTCTGAGCATTTCCTTTACATAGATCCAAGTGACCACACAAGACATACAACTTCAGGCTGCAACTTCCCTTTACATGTCATAACACATACCACACTGTTTTTCAGATTGAAAGTTTAACTGAAAATTATCACTTCCTGGACTTAATAAGTTTGAGGATAAAATGCAGGGAAGCACCTCCAACTGAAAAATCATTGCAGTGTTTCAGTACTTCGCTTCTAGGTAGCAAACAGGATAAACTCATAATTACACTTTCTTCTCCATTAGAAGAGGGAGCTTCAGTTTACAGAAATAAAATGCAGATAGGACACCAACAAAGGATCACCTGCCTTCAAACAAGCACTTTTACAACTTACCTTACATTCAAACCTTTAGCTGATGAAAACTGCAATTATGCCAAGTTCTGTCAAGGTAAATTTGGCTCATGTTTGCATCTTACCTTTACTCTTCTAAGGGAAAGGATAGCCATCTGAGTGAGCAGAGGAGACAAAACAAACCTAGAAAGGGGCAAGCTCAGATCTGAAAGAAACCCAAAGTTTTGCCTAACTAGATGGAAAATTGTTTAAATACTTCAAAATACATAGAGTGGTTTCTCTTAAAATTAATAAATAAAGTCCACCTTCTCTTAAGGAGGTGGCAGTCCAGTGGTAGCAATTCTCCCTGTGTGACACCCATAACCAAAACTGCACAGTATGGTGAATACTGCTCAAAGATGTCTAAGCTGCCAATGTGACAGTAAAAAGGTGTTGAAGGTAATTACCCTAGAGTACTACCTCTCCCTACTCGAACCCCACTATGTGAAAAAATGAGGAAAAAAAAAAGGAAATTCCTATCAGATGCTCTGTATGTGTACATGCGTGTGTGTGTACACATACACATTGTTTATGTCAAAAGCTTTACTGTCATGCACAGCTTCAATGTGTTTAAATGGTAAGATAAACACAAAAGCTGTCTTTGAACAAGCTGACTAGATATTTGCAATTTGACATAGCAACTGAAAGAGAAGTTGCAATTAACCTACCACCCCTCACAAGAATTCAAATGACTAAGAGAAAGTTTATTCTCATAAAATCCACATGACATCAGAGAGAACAAATTGTATCTAGATGATAGAGTTGCAGCTTAGCAATATCAAAAAGGGAAATAATGAAAATACGGCTTAGGCTTCAGAAGGAACTTCAAACAAAATTGCTATACATCTTTTCATGTTCCTATCTTTTTTTGTGATCCCTCAGTAAAGCTTAAAATATTCATAGTGAAATATGAGTGAAAGTATAATGGAGCTATGCACATGAAGCAATATACTGAAATATGTCACAGAAGCAATATACTGAAAGTGCTGATCAGTCAAGGATACATGTTGTAAGGATTTCTTTCTAATTCGGTTCTTATATTCTGAATCATTAATATGGCAAATATTGCTATTAAGTCATCATGCAACCCAATAGTATCTTCAGGTGATTGATGACTATAAAATTTCTCATAGCTAAATATCATTTTCATTCAGTCATTTTCTTTCATTCAGTATTTACTCCCTTCTTTTTGCAATTTAGTGATGTGCAATAAAACAAAATCTTTATAATGCATTGAACCTGAAAAAATAATTCTGAAGGAAGAGATTATTAGAAGTCCAAGGAACTGAAATTACTAGCCTTATTTAATTACATTACTATCTGGGACAGTGGAATAGATTGCAGTGATGAAAAAAGTCCAGATCCTTTGGGAGCATTAACAAGTGGAGGGAACAGATAATTTGTTCTAAGTTTGAGTTTCTGCCTGCACTATGAAAAATAACCCAAACAAAAACCAAAACCATAGAAATTAAGTACAGGGCCATGAAAACATAAAGATACAGACAGAAACAAGAAAAACTTACATGAAAAAAGCGAGAAGGAATATTCTTTGATCTCGACACACCATGGAGGTCTATTGATTCAAATCTAACAAATTGTACGTTGTCCCTGGCCATCTGCTGCTTAATAAATTCAATATGAGAGAACAGTTGAAGGAGAGTTGGACTTCCAAGGCTGTTTACATCAGGCTCTCTGCTGGATGCTATAAGTGAAGAGGAATGGTCACATCAAGCAAAATAATGAATGCTGGAATGCAAGCTGTTTCATAGTGTAATAGTGGGAAACTGTGCCATGGAGTGTAAAAGTGAAAATAAGAAAAATATATGAATCACAAAATATTTTTGTAAATAAACACACTTACCCCATCCTTCTCAGCCACCTTCCCTCTTACTCTCCTATCCCCAAGATGTGTACAAAATCCCTTATTTTTTTGAATGGCCTATAAACTTTTTTTCAAGTTGATGAGAGAACACAGGGGAAAATGCATAAAAGCATAAATAAATCATTACATTATATGAAATCACATAAATTAACAGAAAATTCCTATAAAGTCACTTTTTAAAAGACACTAAGCAAGCAAAATTATTAACTAAAGAAGAAAGAATTTGTTTTTTCCAGGTGGACTTGTTATGATCCATGATAGATTTTTTTAAATTATGAGACTAAAATTTAAATACTGTTCTAGTACTAGTCTGAAATTAGGCTATATACCAGTGTAGACAGCCCACGAACCAAAAGACAGATACTTATTAATTTACAATAGCTTTTATGCAAAATCTGTTAGAATCAATAGAAACACTCACACAGCTTTCACGTACATTTTAGAGGCAATTCATCTGTTATATCATTTGCAGATTATCTTTCCCATAGAAATAATACATTCTGTAAATAGTATGATAAATAAAAGATACCATAATGACTTAATATCCCTGACTGATTTTTGGAAATATTAAATTGGATTTGTTTCTTAAATAATATTTCATGAATAACTACTGACTATACTTATTTTTCTCTAGCACAGGTCCCAGAATATATTTTCTTGGTAACCACTAGATGAATCACTGGCAAACTAAGTCCACGAAGCCAATGAGGAATAAAGTTGGGAAACTTACAGTAGGGAATTGACTACTCTGTCTTTTCCCAGTTTATACAGTCATTACGCAGAGCATCAGTTACTGGAGGTAAAGTAGCTAATAAATAAGTATTAGATAGGTCTAGATGATTGAGATACACAGTCTAAAAGTCCTACATTCTTATGAGGAAGGATTGTGTTCATGAGTATACTGTTTTCCCAGCTCTCCGGGTCTCTAGAAACAATGGCTTTTCTTTTTTATTTCAGAAAACTTACTTGTGGAAGCATGTATGTAAATTTCACAAGATGCCCAGATTTCGGTTCAGATTTTCATTTTGAAAATTAAATATAAATCCAGACTGGTCATCTTTCAAAATGATCATCATTCACCAAAGCAGAATGGTACATACAGATTCTTAGATATCTATATCAAATTAGTAGGACACAGAAAAGCAGTTTGTTTTTCTATGGTTCTGTCTGTATTTCCCATTTAAGTTACCACTGAGGAACAATTAGTATTACAATAATTCTTTCATAATTAGTACAAAATATCTTTGAATACAATCAAATTATCTTCACATATTTAAAAATATTAATAACACAAAACTAACAATATTACTCAAAAAAATCTCCAAATTACACAAATTGTGTTATTATTCTTTACTGTGGAAGAGTGGTGCCATTCTTAGATTGTTAACATTGAAATAATTTAGATTGCTGAGAGCAGCTGACATCAGGCTAGGGCAAATAGTAATATCAGCTTTATCTTCTCAACAATAGAAAAGCACGACAACAGAAAAAGTGCACAGGTCCCAGATCAATCTGTCATTATTTGCTTATTCAAAGAAATCCTTTCCCATGGTCCCTTATTATATCACACTGAAGCTAAAACAAACAATTTCTCAGCTCTGTAAGAGGTGACCGTGTCAAACTGATGAAACAAAAAGAACGTGCTACATGTTGCCAGGGGACTTCACAATGACAGGAACAGGCTGACCTAACAAATGCAGTAATATAGGAAACTCTTCACTGTGAAACACAACCACCAATGTAACATAAGGCAATAACAGCAGACACTACCAGGTAGACTCCAGATATAAATCATACTTTGGAGAAGGAGATGCGTTTCCATCAGTTCTTCCCCAGTCTCTTCCTCCCACTGCCTCTCCAGCAGCAGCTGCTGCACTGCACACCCTCCTGCTGCCTGTGGGACAGGGTCTCAGCGTGCCCACGCAGTGTCAGAGCACACATCCCTTTGCTCTCTGGAACACTGTGACACTTGCTACTGTTTCAGAGCAGTAAGGAAATAAAAACCCTTGCAGCATAGGAATTGCTATGCCAGTCAAGGCAGCATTTCACCACATATTGCTGTCTGGCACCAGCTATTAACAGGAAAGGCAAGGTGTTCTTTGCAAAATAACCTGTCTAAACAGAGTGGGTTTTGCAGTTCCTCACTAAAAAGGGGGTTGTTGTTAGGAGCATGAAGGTTAATATTCAAATTTGTCTTAATTTCTTCTTCATCCTGGGAAATCTAACACTGGGTGCTGTGAAGATCTGTGTGAATACTGACATCCTTTATAAAAACAGATACACTGTGCTGATGATAACCACTAGCAATGAGTCCCACAGGGTAATCGCACATCTGCACTCTTCTAAATCCTTTGGAAATTCCTGTCAGTACTAATTTAAATACATCTGCTCTTCGTTACAGGGCTCCAGTTTGGGTATTTAAGAACAGCCAGTCTATTTGATTTGTACAACATGTTACTTACTGTTCTCATATTTGTCTTCAAACATTAACAGACTCTATTTCTGAAACCTCATGTGACAGCTTTTCCTATGCTAGATATCATTCTTATTGCTATTTTTTAAAGCGTTTATCTTTTATTCCCACTTGCTTTTTAACATAGTAAATAGACACGAGTATCGGGCTACCCTTGATAAGTACTATTTATGTGAATAGTGATCAGAAGCATTTTCAGTTGAAAACATTATGTAATTTACATTTCTTTTTCACCCCCCAAAAAAGTTTGACCAAAAATGCTTACTGATAGGTCAGTAAAGCATTTGATTTCTGCAGTAAAGTACATAAAAAGTTGTTTCTTACCTCGTATTTTTGCTCCCCAGCAACTACCCTAACAGAGTAATAAATATATAAGCACTAAATGTATTTCCCTGATCTATTTGATATTGATACTTACAACTTCTTTCCCATCCGCTTCTTTGTCTCATGATAATCTGCTTTCTTTTTTAATCTTAACTGTGAAGGCTTTTTTACTGATATGGCCATAGAGAAGCTCAGCTCTTTTTAATGAGTTTTATAGGTAATTTAGAGATCAATGAACAGCATCAATCATTCGTGAATTATTTTTTGCAACTGTATCACAGCAACACGACACAGCTTCTTAAAGGAGCTACATTATCAAGAATTGAATACAAAATAAGATTTTATTTTTCAATAGATGAAAGATAAAATAAATCACCTATACTTTTCTATTTTATGAGGCATTTTATTAAAATGGTTCTTCTTTACTGAATGAGAAAACGATCATAGTTTTATACAAAGGTTAGAAAATATTCCATCTAGGCAAGAAGATTTGAAAACAAAATATGCAGGTGTCTGAAAAAAATTAAGGTGGATAATACCCACTGGAACCACCTAACTAGTAATCCCAAATATGATGCATCTACAGTGGCATGCCTTCAAACTCAAATGGAAAATTTGGATTTCAGGAACAAACCACTGAGCAAAGTTGCATGAACTAAGACATACACTATTGCAAACTAGGTAGCCCCTTCTGGTCTGAAAATGTTTGACCTAGTTTTAAAAAATTGGGTGAGAATGAAGTCTAATGGGAAGAAAGGTTCTTTAAGGAAGAGAAGATTTTGCATGGTACTGAAGGCAAGGAAAGCTCTTCCTGAATATATTGTAGAAGGAGAGGTGGATGACACACATCAAGAAAAGAATGCTTACACTATCCTTACACTTGGTCTAAACTAAATGGTTTTGGCAACCTTTCATTATTACTAGAAAGAAAATAAGCATTTCCAATGGCTGGGTCTGAAAGCACCTTTCTCACACGGTCACAGGATGACTAGCTAACTACCAGCAATAGAGACAGATGAGTTGGATCTTACCTGAAAGGGGACAAAATAGATCAGAAAAATAGGATGAAGGTGCTGTCTGAGTATTTTTTTTGTTTGTATAGATAGAGGGGAAAAATGGAAAATCATAGACTCACAGAGCAGGAAGTTTTCATCTATTTCAGGTATGAAAGATGAAGAACTTAAGAGTTTTGGTATGCTTTAAAGAAAAATAGCTGCTTTTAAGGCATGTGAGGTAAAAAAAAAAAAAAAAAAAAGCAAGTTGCATATATCTCAGTTTAGAGGGAAAAGGAAAGAAATGGGTGGAAAATATGTTTTTTTCAACAGAAAATAAGGGCAATCAAGAAGGTTTAGAAAAGAGTGGAGCTTCATCCACACTCTGTTCAAGTTGAGTTCAAAATGCAGAAAAAGAAATATTGGGAAAAATATATTGAACTGCAGATAGGGCAGCTCAATAGACTCTTGCAGATGAGGAAGGAACATGAAGGAACAGTATGGCTTTGGATTTTCATTTTAGGAGAGATGCAAAGACAGCGCAGATTGCATCAAATACAAAGCAGAGAAGAGTAGCAACTGAAAAATACAGTCCCAAGTAACCCCCAAAGTAAGACTGGTTATTCTGCAAGAATGACTGCAGAGGCAGTGAATATGAAGTGTCCACTGATCTCCTGATTGTCCACTTACGGCTCCCAAAGAGTCTCTGTTTCTATTTTCTTCACCACTGGCTAGACTTACTGAACAGAATCAGCGATTCCAGGTAAGCACAAAGGACAGTGAAATCACAGGGAGAGTTCAAATGTTTTGAAAAGTGTATAGACAAATTTCTTAATTTCAGTGGAGCAAAAAGCCTGAGATATTTGTTTCGCTGAAGTCTTGTTTTCATAATCCTACCCCTAAATACTAGATATTATCATTTGTGACTGCCTTATTACAAAAATAAGAGCTTTAAACAAGTTTAAAGTTGCAAGATGAAGTAATTCATTGTAAAATAAAAGGGAATTGATTTTAGGGCTGATGACATCCACTCTTAAGTATGAAATATAGTCTGTTAGTATCTACTTGATAAGCTTTCTTTAAAATGACAGTTTAGCAAAGGAACCTTGTGTTTGGGGTCAGCGTTTGCATAACATTTCATGTCATTCTTGAAGTGTTCAAACCTTTTTAATCTGTGCACTTGAAATTTCAACAGTCACTAGGTAGCTACCGATGCCTGCAGCTACAGTGTAGACCTATTTTGTTTCTTCAGAAATTTCCCTCTCCTTCCAACAGTTCCTGATTCTGTGCTGGTCATATTTACATGGCCTCACTTGGTATGTGCTCCAGAAGATGAGCCCTGCTGAGAGGACCTACTCCTGGAGGTGTTCAGGTTTCTGGGTCCCAGCTCTGCAGTCTGCACTCAAGCAGATTTTAACAAACATTTTATCCCAGCTACAGACCAAGAGATACAAAGGGAATTTGAAGTCTCAGGTGACAGCCTGATTCCAGTGTGGAATCAGGCTACCTGGAGGTTCTGTTGTCTCATAAGGTTCAGAGGAGAGATTTCTCCTAAACCTGTGTGTTAGCACCAGGCTCTGCAGGTCCCTCTGACCATACACAGTACAAACCACTTGAAGTCCCTGGCTGTGGCAGTCCATATTCTCCTGTGACAAAGAGAAGCCCAACAGTGTGGTGCACCATGATCCTTGGCAACTTCATATTGCTCAAATAAATTTATTTTCTTTGGACTCCTCTCTGGCTATCCTAGTATTTATACTATTATATTATACTATTAATATATTTATACTATTTATACTATTAAATTTAGTAGCATGCAGAGCAGATGTGAAAACATCTAACTTCAGAGAGGTCAATATTACATTCTTACAGAACTTACATTCTGTGCTGTGTACACTATACATATACTGCATGCATGCATGCATTCATGTATGTACGTGTGTACATATTATAAAGTGTTATATTACGCTATAGACACAAAATTCCATCTGAAATTTTACTCTTTGGAATCCTCCCTCTTGGTCTCCCAAGAATGCAGGCATGGAACACCTTAAGAAGCACTTGATTATTAATGACTACATACTATTTCGCAGAAGTGTGCATCATTATCATATATAGAGATATAGGCAAATAAAACTCCTAAATTCAGGTTGGTGTAGTCAGTATGTTTGACTAATTAGCTACATGTGTTAGTTTTTATATTTCCATGGTGATGAATTAGACTAAAAGAGCTTTAGCTTTAGCTTCAGCTTCAGCTCCAGCTTCAGCTCCAGCTCCAGTTTCACTGGCACTGCTCAAGTAATATTTTTTGTACTGGCCCAAATATCTTGCATGTATGTCTCTTTTCTATTATTTTTTTTTCCCATGTCCAAGCACTTTGGATAAAAGTCCTGACAAGCAATGGACAAAACTCACATTCAGTAATATTTTCACAATTTCCAGTCAGAATTTTGAAAAAAATATATGGATTTATTATTTCAGAGGGATGTTAACCATGTAACTAACATGACTGTATTTCAGTTCTCTGCAGTACACTGAAACAGTAAAGCTCAGCTACATGTCTTAGCTTTTTTAATGCTGACATCATCTACAGATTGTCCCTTAACTGTATACTTTTAAAACAATAAGGTATATCCTGGCGCTGGCCACAACACGACACTAAGTAGATCTGAATACAACCTCCTGTAATTTTTCCAGATATTTTGGATCAAGATTTGCAATTTGAGCAAGTACAAATATTTAAAAACTTCCCAATTACAAGACACTGTATGTCATATATACTCAGTGTCGAGACATGTTTAGATCCAAGACTCCAGGTGTTTCCGTAACTAAAATATTTAGGGTAATATTTTAGTTATAAAAATGAAATATTTATGATTTTATCTTATCATTTTTAATAATTTATCATTGGCAGCAATTAAATAATCTTTATGCAAAGGCTCATTAAAAAGTGCAGAATTTTATCTAAAAATGTCTTCTCTGAAGCTACTGAACGTATTCAATGAAAATTAAATTTCAAACACCTGCATTTCAAACCAAGTAGAAACTATTTCTGTGCATTCCATTTACTAGTGGAAACACACACTGAGCCCTACAATTTGTTTGGTCAAAGACAAATGGAATCCAAACCTCATGAGATTCCAAAACTTTTGGAATCAAAAGCATCAAGCGTAGGCTGAGAATTAATTCTCTAATCTCTTTATTCTAATAGACGTGAATAGAGAGTGATTTAAGCACGAAAGATCTTTTCAAAGCTTTATATTTTTCATGCAGTGCCCTGAGTTAGGACTGATAATGTTCATCAGTATCTTGTTCAGGCTTGTTCAAACTGGGTTACACAAGTTTGCTGATGACACCAAGCTGTGTAGTTCAGTTGATACGCCGGAGGGAAGGAATGCCATCCAGAGGGACCTTGACACACTTGTGAGGTGGGCTGATGCCAACCTTAT
>JANHGB010042323.1:6283-27484 GCA_026283785.1 Coracopsis vasa
GAGAGAGGGGAAAGATGGAAAGAGAAATTTGGGGGAAAAAGAGTAATTTTATTATTTGGCTGCTACCCCCTTCCCCAGGTCCAATCCCCGCTGCTGCCGAGCAAAACGAATACGGAATTTATCAAGGGTGCCTATGTCTTAAAACTCACGTGTCTTGCTCTGCCTTCCTCTGACTTTCTTTCATGTTTTCCCACTTGCTGCTACCCAAATATTAGTTATTTTTGCTTTATTTATTTTATTTTCATTCCCACAGAAGCAGGTAGCTAAGGGTTTGAGCTAGAAAGAGCTGTCACAAGATGACATCGTGCTGCTGCCAAGGAAAACAAAGGGGCAAGGCTGACGGGGAATTTAATCCTCTACTAGATGCAGTGATATTGTTGGGGAAAATGAGTGCTTCAGAGGCACCCACTTCCTTCTCAGATGTGAAATGGAAACAGCAAACTAGAAGCCAAGTACGGACTAAATACTAAAATGCAAGCAGACAACATTCTGTGAAATCTAAGGATCTGAGTTTGCAGCTTTGCATTCAGTAATGTTAGAAATGCCTTGAGACACAAACACTGAGCTGCCAAAAAATGACCCTGGACCTGCTGAACTCTCGTATTCTTCTGGACCAGCAGGAGAGGTGGGGTGAGAAATCCCAGGGCTTCTCAGTGGCAGTAAATACCTATGTTTAGGTGACTGACTAGAGCTTTAATTGCTTAACATTTTGTGTTCTCTGATTTTTCAAGTAATGAGGTCTGTTAGAACCATGAAAGGTTTTAGGGTCAAGCGAATAAACCAAAGAGAAATTACTAATCTTATGTCATGCCAGGGAGCTGATACAGTTTTTGATGGAGCTCCAGCTGTAGGTGTGCATCCAACAACTGCTGAGCAGGAAACACTGAACTGAAGACACCAGAAGAGTGAATGGAAGTGTCTACAGCCTGCTTATCCATACCAGTCTTCCTTCTCCTGCCTCACTTTACCTCTTCTGAAGTTGAAATGAAACCATTTTGCTTGATATTACATTGAAGTAAGCACTTATGTAAAGACAGGGTAGCTGCAGAACAGTAAAGTCTGGCTGTAGGGAAAAAGTTCTTAAAAATTAGTATAATGAGTTGCGACTGTGAGACCAAAACCAGCGCCCAGCTCCCCTGAGTCTCCTGAAGCTGTTGTGGGTTGGGGATGGGGTTTTATACAGCCCTGGCAGAAGACTGCAGATCAATATTTTAGTTCAGTCTTTGTATGTTTGTTTTTCCCCAAAGTGTTGCTGCTGTGGACGCGTACACTTTAAAAGTTACCTGGCAGAACAGCATCAGGCCCTGCCAGATGGGCAAGAAAAAACTACGAGCAATGCAGTAATTTTAGTATTTATGATGAAGACGATTTGCGGAGACCTGCAAATCAAAACCTAATGGATTCCTTGTAAAACATGTCGAGGGCTGACAATAAAAGAGATTTGCACAGAGCCTGGTCCTGATGCCTTGTAAACTAGTAAAAGCAGATAAGACTCAATTTTTAAGGCAGAATTAATGGTACAGCAGAGTCTAACCACAAAAGTTTCTCATTACAGCAAGTAGGAGCAGGCAGCAGCCAGCAGTATTATATCCCCCTCAGCTGTCATCTAGGCCAGCTAGATGAAAGGGAGGTTTATTAGTGCTTAAATATTAGTGTGTAGCGTTTCAGAATCATTGCAGAGATGTTTAGTTATAATAAAGAATAGGTAGTTCTTCAGAAAGAGCTTCCTTTTATTTCTATAATGTCACATGCAATGTTTTCAAAGGCAGCTTTAAATACAGGGCTGTCAAATCCAGAATAGAGCAGAGAAGGAGCTGTTGTTTCTGGATACACATGTCACTCCCAGGAAACCCTGTCCCATGTCAGGGATAGAGAGAAGGATGCAGTGGTGATTTAGTTATACCACCTGAGGAAATACTTTACGAAGTATTCACTAAGAGAAAGTTGATGCTTCTGTTACAAAAAAGAAGGATTCTGTTTTTACAACACTAAATGACTTTTCTGTAAACTTACATGCTTTGGGTTTTTTGTTTGTCTGAGTTTTCTTGTTTGTTTGGTTGTTGTTCTATATATATACGTATATATACATATACACATACACATACACATATACATACATATATATATTTCATTTTCATTGTTTTCTGCTGAGTGGCTCTGACTGTCATGCACCAGGTGCTACTTTGCTATGTTTCAGCTGCAAACTGTTAGGTGGCTGTCTGAAAACCAGGAAACTTAATTCGTATTTTTTAAAAAGCAGAGAAATATTTCACAACTGATAAAAATGTAAAAACTTATTTTTACAAAATCTGACCTTTGGCCTGAAGGACTCGCGAGTCCTTATCCATGGGGTCAGAGGAAGAACAATGAAGTGACTGCATAAAACACTCTGTTTGCAGACTTTTTATTTTTGGTGATAAAGGAAGATCTGTCAAGAGTCACATAGGAAGTAGATGAATAAAAATGCGGTTTGCTGCCTGTGCTCCCCTACCCCATGCTTCGCGAAGGAATTGACCATGGCATATTTTGTGGCATTTGCTGCCAGATCTTAGCACAGCAAGTGAGTTTTCAGGGGAAGGGCAGCTTGAAACATCTACTGGGAGAGCTTCTATCCCCAGCTTCAGCCCTTGGCTTTCCTCCCAAAACTGCAAGTGACAGCAATAGAAATTAGTCACAACTGTGGTGATCACTGGTGTGATGATGGTTTGCTTGAGCACACTGACAATTGAGTTTGGACACCACTCCGTAACATGTAAATACAAATACTTACAATGGGATAGACATCCACTGGAAACAGACCTGCCAAGTCTAGAAGCCATAGAAGCTTTGTGCGTACTCTCATTTCCCATGCAAAGATCCAGATCCCTACACTGTCTGAACACCTTTGAGTCACAGAAATTGGTAAAGGACCACATCCAGATGGCTCTGAAGGCTTCATTTGCAAAGCAGGTGAATGCAGTGATTTCCAAACCTCTGTCACTGAGGTCTCAATACATCCATGCTGTTTGTGCACATCCGCTTTGGAAACATCTTAAACACTTATTGCAGGGAAGCCTTTGGTGCCCATGGGCAGTCTGACTCTGCAGACTACCTCTGAGCCTGACTTGTACTGCCTCCCCTGGCTCTCCATCCCTCAGTGTCTTTCCCAGAATGACTGCTGTGACCATGGTATCCTGAGATGCCTGCAGCCCAGCCAATCTCCAAGCACAGTTAGGTTGGAGGGGTCTGTGTGTTTTGGAGAGTGCTTTCTGACCAGGCTCCAGCCCACACTTGCCAGCTCACAGACAGCACAGGCCTTCGGGCTACCTGCTTCTGGTGGCCTTGAGATCATGTCTGTAAGCAGGGCATGCACTCCTTTTTCTTTCTCACTGAATACCTTTGTGAGGTTTAGCTGTGTTCAGTTTTGAAGCAGGCTGACTTTGCAATGCTTCAGGCTCTCCCTTTTTGTGGTTTTGTCATTCCCTAGGCTCTCCAGCACACTCCTTTTGCACTTTCCAGATATGGAAATATATACCCCCCCTATGTCATGTCTTTCATTACTTCTGCCAGGATATGAGCTTTTCCTATGTGAGGTGGATAGTCTGATGTATGAGAAGATTTTCTCCATAATATTCTCAGTCAATTGTCATGCCAGGTTTTTAGGGCTTTCAGTTTTCAGCAGATGCCCAGAATTTCGCATACACATGACTTGTGGCATACATTGCTTCAGAACCCACAGTGCATGCTTATATGTATCATGATACTCCTCTACATTCTTATTGATTCATGAAGTGCCATGGAAATGACTTGCTGATCACCTTTAATGCATAATATATCTTTTTGAGCTGAGCTGTGACATTGATCAGATGATACATCTTGGTCTGGACTTGATGTCATTTGGCTGACACTGGCAGGTCAAGCATCATTTTGTATAACTTAATTGAGGAGTCTGTCACCAACACTTTCACTAGGTTTTATTTATTAAGACTCATTTATTGTTGCTATAGGCCCTTGAACACTGTTCTATAAGAGCGATAACCCAAATCCTTCTCAACAATATGTATCTGGCTTCATTTTTGTCCATATCCCAATTCCTTTTCTTTTATGAAACCCTTAGTTTGAGTAAGCTCAGTCCTGGTTTCTTGCATAATGTTCTGGAATTTAATTTTCATCTCCTACACTTTCACTAAAATAGGACCATAAGACCTTTGGCCATGCTTTAATAGATCCTGAAGATCAATGGCAAATCCTCAGTAGCTTAGTTACATGCTTCCCTCATCTTCAGTCTTGTGGGCTTTCCAGGTGTAGCTGTTCAAGCAGATATATTAGCTAAAGCAAAGAGACTAATTTTGTGTTTCAAACCACAGATATTCTTTACTGTGACTCACAGTATTCTTTACTGGAGCACATGAGTGCAGCTGTAGGCAAAATTATGCCTGCATCAATTTCATTAGCACTCTCTTGTGTCTGTTGAGTGCTCCAAGGTTTCCCACTTCTCAGGGTGCTCTAAGATGTCCAAGATTTCCATTCCAGGCTAGGATCACAGGCTCCTTCTCTCCTAGTAAATGAAACAGTTCCACAGAATGCTCTCAGGAGCTAGAGCTCAATTATTTATAGAGTCAAATTGTTACAACCATTCCTGGCATGGTTTGGCTCCAAACAGCTAGCTCTCTCCTGAACATTTCCCAGGGATGGTTAGGGGATGGCATAGGCCAAAGGCCAATCCCAGCAGGCAATCTGCATTCAGCCATACTTCTGGAAATCAAGAATTTAATAATGTGGACACATGCCAATCTGTGCCAGTTGGCTTCTGAGCTAAATAATGGTCACAGGCACATTTTGTATAGAGGCAGAGTCTTCCTCTCTTAAACCAGGTTTTGCCCTTGTTGCCATCTCTTTCTGTCTTTCTCTCCAGATTACCAGAATACATATCCTTTGCGAAGTGAGACATTTATCAGAATTGCTAACTGATCAAGTCACCCATTAGTGGATTTGTTTCCATTACTCTATGAATTCCTTTTCTGAGCTTCACCCAGTTGTGTAAGACTGTATAGAATGTCTATTTCTACTTTTATGCCACATGCAAGAAATCCTTCTTCCATCTTCCATAGGGTTTTAAATCAACATGGAGCAAAAGATGTCCAAGGCAGTGAGCTCTCATATTCCACAGGGGCTTTTTCAGTTCATAGAGATGACACATAGACACAAAGTAATCCCCAGTATCAGAATTCATCCGATGTCCAGAGACAGACCTTCCTCACCAATCATGACATCTCCACCAAGAAAAATGGTCCTACCTCTCTTGCTTTTCCACTCAAAAATTTGTAAGCAGCTGAGGCAAGCACAGGGATTTGGCCTTCTGCCTTGTAAGGGTCATGTAACTCATGGGGGATAAGTGATTCCAGTCACAAGTTGAATGTGAATCTTAGGGCTTTCCCTTGAGATCAGTCCCCTCTTATTTTTACCTGCTGAGACCACACAAACTGCATTTGTTGCCCCATTCTTCACTTGTTTCAGAATATCTCAACTGATCAAGGCAAAACTGTGTTCCAAAGAGAAAACTTTAATTTACCCTTTTTACTGCATTTCCTCAAAAAATTGCAGTGTTGGGTTTGTTTTTTTTTTCTCCTGCTAGTGCATTTCATGAGTTTCGCAGCACTCCATCATGCTTTTGAATCACAGCACTTCTTTGCAGTGTCTTTGTGTCCAGGCTTTCTGCCTTAGACCCTGCCTATAGGTAAAGCCAGCACTAGCTAAATACCCTGAGTCAGATCAGCATTGATTGTTTCTTCACTTCTGACCACGTGGATTTTACTGAGACCTTTGTGGTTAACTCTGTTCCCAGTGATAACAGAAGGACAGTCCTCCTATAAATCTAATATCAACATTTCAGCTCCTTCTCTCTTATTCATATTGTGAGGGGAGCGGGACAGGCTCCTTTACCTAGCCTGCCCCCATGAAGATTATAGCACATCTCACATCTTGCTGGGCCCCAGTCAGCAGCTGACCCTTTCTTTGGGTTTGTCAGGTTCGGTCGCTAGAACATCTCCTGCTCATTCCGTCGCCTGGCCACCGGCTCCATCCATCTCTCCCCATGCACAGCCCTCTTCCTCCAGCTGCAGCATCTTCTATTCCAGCCTTACACTGCTGTGGTTGTCTCACCTTGCCATTGCATCTGCCTGACCATCTGTTGAATCATGTGAAATATAAATAACAGCTAGTGACAAATAATAGCCACAGATACTCTCTTGTAGTAGTCTGGTGGCCTTACTGGACATCCACCGCTTCATAACATGTTCTTATTTTACTTTGCGGATCACAATTATATGGCAATATTAAAGGGTTTTGTAATGTTAAAAGTGGTTTAGAGTCCTAGGCCCAGTTTATATATAATTTCTATATTTTTCTTCTAGTGTTCATTATTATTCTAATCTCTTTGTTCCCAACTGTGATACTCTTCTGTGACTGGAGAGACCAAAATATAGGCCCTTATTCTATGCTTCAACACAACATTAAAGATACCACACTAATTGCAGTAGGTAAGGGAAAATCAGCTTTTAAAACCAACCATTCACATTTAGTAATTTACACCAGGAAAATCCTGAGAAGAAGTGAGAACAGTAAATTTCTCTACAATCCCTTCAGCAGTACTTTGTCCTTCTCTCCATAGAGAAGCAAATGGGTTTGATCTAGATTATAGAGAGAGGTCTCTATCTTCATTGAGACCTTTAACCCACCCTTGGACATGGACTCAGTCACTGGGGTGCTGAAAACGTGTTATAGGTGATGTAGCGGTCAGATGCTTTATTCAATAAAGTCACAGACAGCTTTGCTTAGAGGCCAGTAGCAGAGGTGCAGCCTTGCAACAGCAATTTGTCCTCAATCTCACATCTTTCTGGCTACATCTGAATGCTGAAAATGAATTGCTCTAAACATAGCTTTGGAGCTAATTGGTGGCACAGATGCATGCCAAAGTAATCTTTGAACAGTTGTAATGATCCTAATGGTGAGCATAGCAGAGTGGTTTAGAAAAGCTTTGGTTTTCACTTTCATTCCTGATTGGGTTCAGGGATGTTCACAAAACTACTACGTTTGACAAAGTGCTTGTTTTATTCCCCAGCTGCCTTGAACAAACAAGCTGATGACAGATTTTCAGTGCAGATGGGATTGTTTGAGGAAAATATGCCGAGCAAGCAGGCTCACTTTTTAAGCAAAGTTATTTCAGTTTATCATGCTCGGCTCTCAAGGCATGCGAGCTTCTCCAGCAAGGGGAGCTGCTGGGCTCAGCTCAGGGGAAAGATGAAAACAAGTGTCAGTGCTTTTCTGCTGTCTAAAGGGAATTTCCAGCTTCTTTTTTTTCCTGTGGAGGATGGTCTTGCACTCACTGGCTAAGGTGCTTATTTCTGCTTGTTGAAGATGAGCAGGGGTTTCCTAACACACCACGTTTTGTTCATGCTCTGCCCTGGCTGTGGAGTTGCCTGTGAGGATGCTGTCTGCCCCTCCTCTGCTCAACTCAGTCCTGTGCAGACCCTGCAGCCCACCAGCACTGGGGACCACAGTACCTGGCCATAAAGAGATGCTTGATATACTGTATAAGGAAAGCTGCCTGGCCACAGCTGCAAGTGAGCCTCCCAGGGGCTCTGCACCCTCTGCACATCTGTGCTGGAAGTTGGGGTACCTGTGCAGCAGCCTGTAGTCAGCAGTCTGGTGATGCGCGTGAGCAAGACACTTCTAATTGCATTGTTGACACCAATTTGGATCTTTGGCAGGGCTTTACAGATATACACACAGGGTTTGAATTTATGAGTGGTTTGCTACTCAATTTATCTGGTCAACTGGAACTTGGAAAGGCACAGAAACTGTTGATGTGGACCAAAATCTCAGTACCAGCAGATCTGCAAATAGGTGGTATTGATCTGGAGAGGGGGAAAAACACCCCTGAAGATGCTCATCTTCTCCCTCCTCAACACAGTGCACGTACAGTGAGTTTTCCTTCCCACTTTTCCCTAGGCTACTAGGCCAGCTCCATGTGTTTTCAGCATGACCGTGGACAGCATTTGTTTGTTTTTGATGGGGATTTTCAGGAAAAAAAAATGATCATACTAGGTTGGGTTAAAACTGGTTAAATCCCTCAGGACCTCAGTAGTGTTTTAAAACATATGTGAAGGGGAGGAACCATTTTTCACACATCCTAAAGAATATAGCTGACATATGGACCATTCAAAGGAAATTTTGTTCAGGCCATTGGCCATGCATGAATGGCCTGGCTTATACAGTGGGGACCCAAGTGACGACAGGGATCTTCTTCCAGGAACTGGGTTTTCTAGGTAGCGGAAACAGGTCCTGTAAAGGCTAACCATGCTGCAGGCTCTTGGAGACAGTCCCAGACCCAGGAGGCAGCTGGAGGGGCAGGGGTAGGCTGAGGTTGCACAGTAACACTGGGGCAGGCTCAGGGTGGGGAGAACATGGACTGCGGCGGTATCCCACCAAAGCCTGCCCCATGTGCTCCCACTTTTGCTTCTCTCCATCACAAGCTTTCTCCTGGCCGTACTTACTGATGCTTGCTGCCCCAGCCACTGCTTTACTGTAACTGGGCTCCCTTGCAATGCTGCAGGTAGATTTAGCACCTCAGTCATCTTCCCACTGAATACTTCCAAGGCCCCAGAGAAACACCTCATAAATCTTTTAACCCCCCTGGAAAAAAAAAAAAAAACAACAAAAACCCAAACCCACAAAACCAACAACAAACCACAAGGAAGTCCAGGGAAATAAACCCTTAAATCGAATTTCTTGCTTTAAAAGTGCTTTACATATATCACCACCAACCAGCATGTAAATTTTAGTCAGCTACTGGACTAGTCTTTTAAAGAAGTTGAAAAATGGCCCTGTGTCCTCAAAGGACACACCTGTTATCTGAAACAGTTTTTAACCAGCTTGTTAAGCAGCTTTGACAGATCAAAGACCTCAGACAATGGGCACAAACTTTAACAATAGTTTAGCCTTGAGCAAAAGCTTCTGTCAAAGCAAGGCTTGTGCCAGTAGTATTATGGCCTGCAATTGAAAATAAATTTTACTTGAATAAGTACCTCAGCCCGATCAGAGGCACTGCCGCCAGGGAGACAAAAGCAGTTGGGGATAAGTTATTGACTCCACTGACAGCATGAATGAAGTTCATTATGCCAGCCCACTCTTGGTAAATGTGTCAGGTTTTAAACTGAATTAGGTGGCAGGTGCATGGACCATTTTCCTGCCCCCCTTGAGACAGTAGAGGGCCAGCCATCACCTGATTCTACAGACAAATGTTTAGATTTGGTTTTCATATCACACGGGCACAAGTGACAGCGTATTTAAATCATAAATAAGGCTTCCTGCGAGACCCCATCTACCCCTCTCTCTCTCTGTCTGCTGTCGCTGCCTGGCCATACTCTAGCCATGTCTCTTACTGCACACTGGAGATGGGTTTGCCTCTCCTCCACAGCACTGCTACAGCCCCCTTTCTTGTCCCTCTTCTTATCTGCCATAGGAGCGTGCAGGATTTGGGCTTCCACAGGCTACATAGAGGGTCCAGCCCCAGCCAGAAGGAAGGCCAAACCCTTCTGCCCCTATGCAGGTGACACTGTGCACAGCCGCATGTTTCTGGCTTTAGAGAGTCTGGAGCAAGCCCACCCATAGCCAACATTATGTCACACATATATATATATCTATATGTGTGTGTGTGTGTTTGAAGAGATTGAATCCAGACACCCTCCAGAAAGACTTTCTATAATAAAACAGTATTTAATCCTTGGAAGCCTCTGAAGACAAACATCACAGCAGTTTCAGAGAACTGCAGGCCATATGAGAAACAAGTGATGTGAAACACACGCATTTATCTATGTGTGTATGTGTGCATGTGTGCATACAGAAAATGCATACAAAATTACAGATGCATCTACACATGTACCAGTGTTTAAAAAAATCACTGGAATTCAAAGAAATGAGGTGATAATCTGCCATGACAGTTTGATATTCCTCTGCTTTAAGATTGAACTGCGATTTTAAGGTTTATCGTTCATTTTTCATCTGCATATTTTGCTCAAAACCATTTTGGTTTATAGTCTGCCAGGGCCTAGAAGGATAGTGCAAGATCAGCTGAACTTCAGATACTTTGGATGCCAGCTCTCATTACTTAATCATGAGACACAGGACTATTAAGACTCTTAAAAATGAAAGCCTCGTTCTCTGACCAGGGAGGGAAGAGTTGGCATATGCCTTTGGCTGCATGCCTTATTTACTTTAATGAGCAAGTAAGATTCCTTCCTCCTGTGAGGGGGACTAAACATTTCTTCTGGAACTTTTGGGATGTTGATTACAAAGGGGAGCCTTTTGCGTTTGGACAGCATTTTGGACATACTTGGGTGCATTTTTGCACTTGAGTCACTTAAATCACCTTTTTTTTGAAGAATACCTTTGTAAGCCCGAAAATGTCTTTTTTTTCCATCCTCTATACTCATGGTAAAGGCTTCATGGTTTTCTGCTTAGTAGCCTCTGAACCAGCCACCACAACTTTAATAAGAAATATTTATGCCCTTTCTCCAAGGATTCCAAAAGGCTGAACTAACACTAGCTAGTCCTTGCAAGACTGAAAGATCTCTCTGAAGAAAAACATTTTTGCCATTCCTCAAAACTGATAGCCAGTTCAAAAAGGAAGGGATAAGACTTGTCCGATGTCACAAGCAAGTCAGTGACAGATTCGCACTTCAGTGGGTGTTTTAACCGTCAGATAGTGCTTCACCTCCCTAACATGACATTGCTAAAGACACATTTGGCTCAGCTCACGGTTGTATTTAGTACACCTGTTAATACAGATGTATCAAACCCTTTATTTTTCTGGCTCTGGTACAAGTAAGCCCAGGAAGTCTCACCCGTAGACCCACAACAGGAGAAAACGTTTCTTTCCCTCTTACACAAATCCAGAAAAACAAAGTAGGCTTATTCTTTGGGGCTATCTAAAGACTGCTGTGTGTCAACACACAAAATCATTTCTCACAGTGGTATCACTTGCTGGATATGTTCCTTCCCTCCAACTGCAGCAGATGGTGTTTCATAGTTGGTCACAAATGGCTGTCAGCGAGCGTTTGTCTGCCTGCCAGTAACCTGTAGTTTGGGGACTCCCTTGGAGAGTGTACCAGCACTGACTCTGCTGATAGCAGCATCTGAGAAAATGATCTGTCCTTTCTTGTCAGGCACAAAATTAGCCATCTCATTTTCAAACTGTTGACAAGGGGGTTATGAAAGAAATAAGGGCTGTGCTGGCCCAGATGATGTTTCTTCAGCTCTGGTTCGAGGCAGTTAGCGCTGAAGCTGCCTTTACCACAGTCAGTATTGACCTCTGGTGAAAGATGGAGATATGAGTATAGCCCCCTCCTGGTGTCAGAATTTTGCCTGACATTTCTACCACCACCTTTCCCAAGCTGAGTTTAGATTTCTCTTGCCCAGCTTCAGCAAGGAGGAGAAGATGACCTTCAGTGACATTGTCCTGTAGCAGGAAAAAGACTTTGACCAGATAAAGGTCCCAACCATCAGACAGGTTTGCTGCTGGCTTCATATGCATGGGGAGAGGGAAGCCAGCCAACCCCGCATCAACTGTGACTGCAGCCTTGCCCCAGCAGCAGGGAAAAGGAAGGACTGGAGAAATGGAAGACAGCAGTAATTGCATCTCCCAGTCAGTATTGGGAGTCCAACTACTTCTGTCCCCATCACCTGAAACAGGTAACAGTTTTGGAAGCTTTGCAGCAGCTTGTAATGACAGCCATTACCTTGCTAGTGCACACCCACATTTCAGGGACAAACAGCTACAACCCCAAATGATTTGTTTCAGCGGAAATCTTAAAGATGAGTCCATGGAGCAGGGCAATAAGCTCTCCATAGCAGCTATCTCAGGGTCTTCTGCCTCTATAGCAATTTCTGTTTAAAACTCCAAGTAGGATCTGAGCTGATAAGCTCAGCTGGCCTCACTTTCTACCTGGCTTAGCGAGGTCAGGGGTCCTCTTGAGGTACATCATCTGCCTGGCAGAGGCGATACGTGCTACCCATAATTGGGTGGCACCGCCATCAGAGGCATCTCAAGGCAGGGTGCATACCCGGGTCTCCAGCTTTCACATATGTTAGAGAGCTGATGTATGTGTCAATCCTATGCAGCAAAAATCAGGTACTGGGCCAGGGGAAAGCCTGACTGTGTTGGTGCCAGTTACTATAGACAGTAACTTTGCTGCTTCAGTTCTGACCCACTAGAAGAGATTTAGAGAAAATCTGGTTTCAGAATTTCCCTTCACAAAGGGTTTCTAACATCGCTTAATTCCTTTCCGTCCCAAATATACCATCTGTGAGGAAAAATGTAGACTAAGCTAAAATTTACGTCCTGCAAAAGAGACATTTTAACTGCTTTTAAAAATATCAGAATGATCCATCTGAAACAAAATACCCTAAAAAAAACTGGATCGCTTAGCTTCAATTTCCTTATTTTTTTTTTCTGTCACTGAACTTGTGTTAAAAATAGAAAGTGTTAAATAATGAAGCAGTTAAAAGTCAAACCAAAGATTTTATAATTTGTTGAAATAAAACCTTCCAGTTGCTTAAAAATGAAATATTGCAGTAATTGGATTTCATGATGGTTGATACCTCCCTGCAAATTCACTTCTTCCAGTGCAAAGTTTGTTTTCCAATGAACTTTTTGAACTACTTTCTGGAATACTCATAAACAAACCCAAATTCACACAATAACTACACAACACCAATGACAACAACCACCTAGAAAGGAAATGATGCAAAAATTTTACTTAGCTGGAATCAGGCTTGTAATGAAATTTCAACTGCTTCAGCAGAAGAGATTTTTTAAAGACTATTGAAAGTGGAATGTACAAGCAAAGCTGGAAATCAAGTCTCTAATCATGGTCCTGTTGCATAAAGTTGTAAAACCATATATAACTTTATATAACTATATAGCAATCTTCCATTTCGTCTGAGTTTCAGCACTGGATTTTTATTCTGGTTTTCCATATATGAATAAGTCTGTTTCCATTCTTCTCCTTTGGCTACAAATTTTTTTATGAGGAAAACAGGACTTATCTGAGGTAATGCCATCTGCCTGAGAATGCAATGGAACTGTAACTCAGGTGCCCAGTGAGAATTATGGAAATGCCATTTTCACTACAGATCAGGATGAGTACAAAAGGGGAATGGTGACTAGGCTGAGCTTGATCCACAGTAGGTGCCTTGTGCCCTGGCTTGCATCCAGCAATGCATTCACGCATGCAGTCTGAGTAGGGCAACACAAACCTCTGAAGTTAAACACATGTATAAATATTCTCGCCATATTTCAGTTAGGAAACTTTATAGAATCTGGCTAATCACAGTTGGCTGTCTCCTTACATTGGTGTGCCTAAACCCAGCTCAGCTTACTGTACTACCTGCTAGGTCTGTTAGTTCTGTGTTCGGTTTGTCCTGATACGTTATTGTGGTTTTGCGTGTATTAGTCATATGAATGTGATGCTTATATCCTTGACCATTTCAACATAGACTGTCAACTTAATGACAGAAATGCTCAACATCTGCAGCTTCCTTTTTTAGGATCAAAGTGGAGGGCATTATACAGTAAGTACTATTTTCTCAGACAGCCCTGTTTCAGGTAAAGATCCAAAAACAAAAGACTGTTGAAAATCCTCTAGGGTGATGCATCTTCCTGATAGGGGACATCCCTTCTTGGAAAAGTCCAGAGGGACAGAACTCTCTTTGTGATTGCTTTCATAATGTTTTCTGTTTTCTCCCCTGGAAGTACAACAAGGGAGGATAAATGAAACAAGTGTCTGAAAGGCTGAAGAATGCATGCAGCCAGGTGAGGTTACATCTTCCCAAACTACCACTTTCTGCTCCAGCGTGCAAAGAACCCATGCTTAGGGAAAAGTACTCCCCTAAATCAATATCATCACTCTTATATTACCTTGTTGATTTGGCTAAGACCATTGATGTTGAACAGGATGGTATACACAGAATTTTGGATGTCAGCAATTTGATCAAGAGAACTGCCCTGCACCAGGAAGATGATGTGGCTTTTTGAGGCAGTCCGATTCTCTCATGTGTGCTATGGGGAGCTCTGCTGCCACACACAGTGAATCATGTGCTAGTCCAGAACTGCGAAGGCAGGGATGGATCTGTGGGCTTACACGCATCAGGAAGTCCCGTAGTACCGCATCTGAGCATCTGGCTTATTTCAGGCACCTGAGCATTTGAGCATCTGCCTCAAATTGGCAGTGGTGGATGTACGGGATGAACAAGCGTAAGGCTGTCTTGTGGATTTGACTGGGACAAGAAGATGAGGAAACACCTAACGTTAGATAGGGAACACTGTAGTGCATTTCTGAGCTTTCCTACCACTCCATAAGCTGAATAGTTGAAACTTAGTTTCCTAGTTTGCTGGTATCTACTTTTCTTGAGCATGATCTTTTCCTCCTGCATTTCTCTCAGTTACTTTGCTGGGTTTGTTATCTTTTTACTGGGTTTGCTATCAAGCTGGAAAAAGTTGGGGATTTTGTATGGGAATTTCATCAGCTTTTTGATAAAGTTGTCAAGGAAAAAATACTGGTACTCTGCCATATGGAAGCATTTATCCACTACCAAGTATGTAAATTAGATTACATCCTTGATAGCAGCTGTGTTAATTAGCGTATCTTGGTCTCCTGCTTGCTAGAACTGGACTTAAAGTTTGTCTTTTATTTTTTCTTTTTCCCAAAGTACTCTTGGGGCCTTCACAAAACCTGTTAACCCCACCAGATCTGCCTCAGCTCCCCACAAGGGTCCCACTGGGGATCAGAAATTCCTCGCAGCATTTGCCCTCTGTTGGAGTCTCTCTGGCTGAAGATCTCAGTAGGGCTGAGGAGATTAACAGGAACCCCTTTGGGGACTGAGGAGATCTGCTTCGCAACATGGCTTTAAATGTTGACTGGACTCATTACAAGGCACAGAAGCTCTGCAAGAGCCCTCAAGTTAATTAGGGGAACTTGCCAAGGCCTGTCAGACACTTGGTGATCGGCACTGGATCCTTCAGACTTTTGGCAAAGCTTCGGAGACTGTGACATGCCAGTGAAAGGCTCTGGCTGTGCTAAGTAACCACAAGTGCATTCCCCCAGAGTTATCTCCATTTCTTGGAAATAGCAAAAGCAACAGAACAATTCTTGAGCTTCACAGCAAACCAGGTCTGATGCCCTTGCCCCTCCCCCATCCCCACAACATTTGACCCCAAACCCTCTGAAATTCATTAGGTGGCCAAAATATCCCTTGTTTCCAACCTCTTTGTCTCAGATTTGATGAAATAATTTATATTGGTTAAAACGGTAGGCTCTTGCACCCTGACCTGACACACTTGGAGAGCTTTATAAAGCAATAATGATATATGAATATCCATCTTGAAAATCACTGGAGTGAAAACTTGTACTTTACAACATAGAATTGTGATAATTTACCTCCTGAAAATCCATTAGTCTCAATATAACACATTGTCAATCATTTACCAGCCAGGGACTATAGATATTTCTGGGATAGCAGATGTTCACCTTTCCTGTAGAGTGTCATGTTTTCATAGAAATATTACAGATATTGTTATCTGCCAGACAAAATAATCTTAGAAGACCCCAAAAGATGGGATTCCTAGCAACACCGGTTCTTCTAAAGAATAGCTCTTTGCAGAGGAGACATGAACCAGTAATGCCAACTGCTTGTCATCTTTAGTCATAACACTATTTACAGAAATGAGGATGGCAATGTTATTGCTGCAGCTAAATTTTAACCAGCTCCCACATGTTCAGCCAGGTTTGGACTTCTATACAGGAAACAAAAGTTGACAATTTTGTTGATAGTGTTAGGTCTAAGGAGCATGTCCCATTCTGTCCAGATGTGTTACTCTCTGCTTTCATCAGTTCAGTTATAAGAGGCTGGCTAATGATGCTCTGAGCTTTTAATTTGAT
The DNA here is from genome assembly GCA_026283785.1 of Coracopsis vasa. Classification (NCBI taxonomy): domain Eukaryota; kingdom Metazoa; phylum Chordata; class Aves; order Psittaciformes; family Psittacidae; genus Coracopsis; species Coracopsis vasa. Next base: position 22,261 of record JANHGB010042323.1, read on the forward strand.
GCTTCTTCCTTCACTGCAGTCTGATGTGTATGTCCAGCCTTACAATGTAATTGAACAGATATCCGCAGCCTTACTGCACTTTGCCCTGCTTTCCTTTGTCCAGCTAAGAGCAGCAGTAGAGTACGAACTTGACGGAAGCTTAGGAAATCACCAACCTCATTCTGCAAACATGTTTATGGAAAAGATTTCTGCAGGCAAATCACCCTCAGCAAGCACAGCACCCAACAACAGAGTTTAAGGGCAATGAGAAAGAGCAGTAACACTCTTCTTTGCAATGTGCACCCAGACAGTACGATTTGGATTAGGATGTAAGTGATACAAATGCTTTCCAGAACTTTCATTTTGCAGTAATTTTCTGAATATAGGCATTACTGTTACCCAAGTATTTGACCATCATAAAACATGTTCTAGTGCTTTCAATCAAAAGTGTGTTTCAGGGACTGCTTGGCTGATTTTGTATTTTCATGGAAGTATTCTGCTTCATACCCCACATTTCATTGACTAATGTGAAGACAGTACTTGTAGGGGGTTTGTACAAGTCTAAATACATACCTGCAAAAGTGAAACTTCAGATGTGATCTCGTCATGACACCCCCAATCTTTTCTTAATTTGACAACAGCATGAAAATCAAGACAATTTGGGACTCTGAGCATTTCCTTCTGTGAAGATACTTTTGCCTTTTTCGCCTTGGTGCCCAGACTCCTTGAACATTGTTGTCCAGCCACTCTTCCCTAACTGGTTGTAATTCTGGAGCTGACTGATACAACTGAGAGTGAAACTACATTCTCTCATACTCATTGCCACATTTAATTGATGCTCTGTCAATGCAGAACGGCTCATTATATTGGTATAAAATTTATGGCACAATCAATGAGCATGAGTATTGATACTTAATGTCATCACAGAACAGAGTTAATGAATATGGGGAAATCCTAACATGCATCAGAAATAGTTGCCTCCTCAATTTATTGGTGTAGAATTCTGGGGATTAATTAGTTTAAATATTAATGAAAAGATTAACTATGACTCCTTCACCATATCATTTCTTCAGCTTTCTGCCCCTGGGCCTATTTATGTACTCAGCTGTACTTGCTCAATATCATTACAGTTCAGGACACCTGCATTTAACTTCAAGCATCTACCAAAGTAGATCTTTCAAATATGGATGTTTTCTTAATTTGGGGTTTTGATTTATTTTGCATGCCATATTTTTCTTCAGTTACTGCTCAGAAATTATTTTCTTTCTTTAAAGGTCTGTAGAAATATTAAAACCAAAAGATTTTGTGAGCCTTTTTTCTTTCCAAATTAAAAAAAGGAAGTTACATCTGATTTTATTAGCACCGAAAGCCAGATGTTCTATGCAGGTTTTAAGTACCCTGAGTTGTATCTCTTCATTGAAATTTAATGCTGGGAAGAGCAGTCAAGTAATTCACAAGCTTTGATTTCGGTATTAAGTTTTTGCATTAACCATAAAACAGTTTGTTCTCTTGAAAATAACAGTTTGTATGGTGGTTAGAATGAGTAAAGGGAAACACTTTCACAAAGCATTTTGGGGAGTTCTTCAGCTATAAACCACTCTCACAGAGGCTGCTGGGGATTCGTAAAATAAACTTCTTTGGATTATACTACTAAACCACACCCAGTTAAATGTAGTGGCACATTGCTTTTCCAATCTATGGAATTCTATAGATTTTCGTATTGCAATCTACCATGTAAAATTATTTTCAGACGTGAATACGATTTTAATGTCAATACACAGAGCCTTGGGAGTTCTGGGCAGCGTAACAATGACAGCAATGTTTGTCTACCTGTATTTTGTTTGACAGTGCTCACCTCAGGGCAGAAGCCAGATCAGAGGTTGCAAAGGGCATTTCCATATACTACCATGAGAAAACCAGACCCAAAGAACAGTGTCACTGTCAAGTGAGTGTCCAGTCAATCACCTTGCTTTTTTTGCTCTTGCCATGTATGCAATATTAGTAGCACAGGAAAAAGAATCTGGGGATAGTAACCTGCTGTAATAAGTACAATTTGCATCCGACTCTTCATTTAAAATAGAGAAATGGGTAATTACAATTCTGCTGGAAAATATTAAAAGTCAAACCCTTCCATACTGAAAACACTAAAAGTGTGTGGAGGGTGGGACAGGGTTTGTGCAAAACAGTGCAAAAATTATTTTTTGTTCAGGTGAAACTTGTCACTGCAAAATCATGAAATATTTATTTTCATCAGAAGTGAGGCTAGACTTCAGCTGACATCTTCTAATAGAAGTTCTAACAGAAGCCAGATATAACTCAAATTTAGAAGGTTTAAAATTTTTGCTGCAAATATTTTCTATTGCACTCAGCCTACATGTGTAGTCAGGCGTGTGCATGGGAATGTGCTCAGTTTCCACCCCGATGGACATCAAATTTTGTGGTGAAATAACCCATTCGTTGAAGATGAGGCAATACTTCCTCATCCTTAGCCACTGCCTGGTCCCTACCCAGCACGGTCCGCCCCAGGGATTCACCAGCGGTGCCTCAAGCAGAGCCACGAAAGTGGCTTTGGGAGGGATCTTTCTGGTCCATGTCTTTTCAGGTGAATTTTTCTGCCTTTTAAAATGGAGAGTGTTCTTTGAAAGATGCAATTAGGTGGGACTTTGTGTACTTGCAAAGGGATCATCTGAATATCTGCTGACCCTTTTCTCTCTTAAATGATACTGAACTGGGCAGGTCCTCCTAGATAAAGTCCACCCCCCACTATTACACATTATTTCACTGTGTGATTGGAACACTGATGTTGCCTCCTGTAACTGCCAGAGACCTGCTAAGGGGTGGAGCAAGTCACACTGCAGGCATCGGTGGGAAGCAGGAAGCATCATGCCAGCGCAGGATACATATCCCATCTCGCTGGAGTCAGCTGGTTGCAGCTGAAAAGCTTCTAAAATTAAAAAGAATCATTGCAGTGGTGCTCGGGAAACATAGCAAGCATGAGCCTGGCTTTTCCTGATTTACCTTATATGTTGTAGCCCTTAGCTCCAGGGAGGAAGCATTGGCTTTGCTGGTCAGGAAGCATCTTCCCCAGCAAAGATTTTGGTGAGCAGCGTGTGTGTGGGTAGAGCGTGCCGTGGGAGACTACCGCGGGTTGATATGAGAGATGATATCGGAGATTAGTTAACCGTATGGGCTGAGTCCCTGGGGAGGTGTGTGAAATGAATCAGATTAAACAAAATTGATAATGTGAATACTTAATCAAACAGACAAAGGTAGTCTGCACAGCTAATTAGGGGCAAATAGAGCGTCCCTCTTGTACCTCATTTAACTGACAAATTGTGCAGACAGTTTTAATGGGAGTCTGTTTAGCAAAGAGAAGGCTGTACAGTTGACAGCTTGGCAAAATGTGGTTTCTGTAACACCACATGATGCTTATGGAAATTAGCCTGGTGCAGCTGAGCTCCGAGTAGGTGAGAGCTGCCCAAACTCTAGTAAAATGGTAAAATGGACCTTTTGTAGGCCTCTGCTCTGACTTCTTAAAGGGACCTAGCTGCTTTTCTGCAGGCTGGCAAGGAACATCGCTGGAGAAACAGAAAAGATGGTTACAATACCACAAGACCTCTCTTGTAGCCAAGAAGTTAGATTAAAATACAGACTACATCACCTTAGCTTATTGAAATTTTCTGGTTTAATTCTTTGCAAAACCAAGTCGTTTTCACAGCTTCTTGGGAGGTATGTAAATACGAATTACTGTCAGTGTTTTACATAGGAAGAAATGACAGTGAAAAGTGGTCAGCTAAGCCCTGCAGTATGGACCAGCTCCAGAGTGGTCAGCCAAACCTGGGGCCAAAGTCCATCTTCTGCTGCAAGAGGATCTCTGCTGCATTGTGGAATGACTCTCTCAACAAATACAGGTCTCCAGTTTCTTGACCCCTGAGTAACACAGATGTCAAGCTTTTCCACATTTTCTAATAACCCCTTCCTTTGCACCCATCTCCTATTCTTCTCCATAATAACCATATCCCTTAGTTACCTCTTCTTGCACGTCCCTAAGGACCACATGCCTAGCCCTTTTCTAGAGGAAAATGAAGATGTTTGGATATTTTGTAAAGTCTGATAAGAGACTTAAACATGAGTTGAAGATCGAGTCCTTCAGGAAAGTGAGACAACTGGCCAACCTTGGCTACTTCTCAGTGGTCTTCAGCAGATCTTTCATGAGCTGTTGCTGTTGCACTGACATAGGAAAGCAAAGTTCCTTTGCTGGTAAAGAGAGCACAGCTAAATATGTCTTGTATTTGTGCAACTGTATTCAGGCTTCTTCTCTAGTTTTGCGTCTGTATCTGTTTATAGGTCATGATTTCTAGCTGATAAATGAGAGCGACTTGTGAGAGGTTTAACAAGGGATTTTGAGCAAATCTCTTTGTGTTGGTTCTGCTCCAAAGACCTCCCTGCTTCATGCTGAGTGTCATCAGGAGCAAGAAGAGAAGTCTTGCTATCCCTGCACAACTAGATAAGGATAATATAAATTTTGCTGGGAGTCATTGTCGGACAGGGCACCCTCTATGATTAAACCTCTCTTTTAGTTTCATTGGCCACTAAACAACACAAGAATTTGTCAAGTGTGTATGAGTACATCCATGGGTGTTCACAGCTGTGCGTTTACATCTGAGTGCACATACATGCTATGTTCATCAGACGAGCAACACATTCTGATCGTAATATCAGCATACTCTAATGCTTGGAGAGTGAGAAGCCTGAGGCTGCAATGCAAACAGTCACTTTCTACTTCATGCCAGCCATTTCAGTTAACATATCTGTACCTCAGTTTCTACACTTAAACAAGATTATCCTTGCTACCTTAGAGCACTATTTGAAAGAGATGCCATCTTCACCATGGTTCTTGGTGGTGAAACACAGGATCTGGCATAGGTCAGATTCTTAGCTAATGAAAACTGGATAATGCAGCCAAAATCATGTGTTGGAAGTGTCCAGGAAGAACATGCAAAGCTCAGGGAATTTGTGGTTTGTGCTTTTGTGACTCATTTGGGAAGCATGTTAGCTTACTTCCTTTCCAGCTGAGCGGCGCTTATCACCTCAGCACTGCAAGGTGTCCTGGTTTCAGCAGTAGCAGTCATTTTTTTCCTCTTTCTTAGTAGCTGCTGCAGTGCTGTGTTTTTGACTTTTGGCCTGGGAACAGCACTGATAACACCGATGTTTTCAGTTGTGGCTTAGCAATGTTTAGTCTGAG
>JANHGB010042323.1:27584-91808 GCA_026283785.1 Coracopsis vasa
ACTGTTCTTATCTCAACCCGTGGGAGTTGTATTCTTTTCGATTCTCCTTTCCATCCATCCGGGAGCTTGGGGGGGGGGGGGGAGTGTGAGGGCGACCGCGTGGATGGGCTTAAACCACGAGACAAGGACTTCAGCAGAAAAATTGAGTGCTGTCATCTCCACGATAGCGTGGAGTGTTGTCACGTTTGACATCTGACTTATGTTTGAACATCATCCACTGTTGAAAGGCATGACTTTATGATGGAACATAAAGATGGTAAACATATGCCCTGAACATTTCAGGACTGAAGTATATTATATGTGTAATAAAGCTGCAAAGACGAGGCACTGCCTGGAGCTAATGTTTCATCTGAATTAACTTCTGGAGCTCTCTTTGTGGAGCATTGCCCTTCCAAGGAAATTCCTTATTACAGAAATTATAGACAAGCTAATTAAAAGGTGGGAAAGAATGGGAATTTTTTAATCAAACCAATATTAAATGTCAGTTACAAAACTTTAGATTTGATTCTTGTATAGTTGTGGGTTATTTTGGCCTGTTTGTGCTAGGTTTTTTCTTTCATATTGTTGTGGTTTAACCCCAGCTGGCAACTGAGCCCCACGCAGCTGCTTTCTCACTCCACCTCCAGTGGAATGGGAGAGAGAATCAGGATGGTAAAAATGAGAAAACTCATGGTTTAAGATAAAGACAGTTTCACAAGTAAAGTAAAAACTGTGCACGTAAGCAAAGCAAAACAAGGAATTCATTCATCAGCTCCCATGGGCAGGAGGGTGTTTAACCATCCCCAGGACAGCAGGGCTCCGTCACGTGTAATGCTTACTTGTGGAGACAAACTCCATCACTCTGAACATCCTCCCTTCCTTCTTCTTCCCCCAGTTTATATGCTAAGCATGAACATCATATGGAATACCCCTTTGGTCAGTTGGGGTTAGCTGTCTTGGCTGTGTCCCCTCTCAGCTTCTTGTGCATCCCCAGCCCATTCACTAGTGGGATGGCATAAGGAGAAGAAAAGGCCTTGGCTCTATGTAAGCACTGCTTAACAATAATGAAAACATCCCTGTATTATCAGCACTGTTTTCAGCACAAACCCAAGACATAGCCCCAGACCAGCTACTATGAAGAAAATCAACTCTACCCCAGCCAAAACCAGCACACATATTTTTTCAAGAAAACTTCATAACATGTAAAGCCATTCAATTAATTTACTGTATAGTTTTACATATTTGGGCAAAAGACTGTGTAAACCAGCAATTCCCATTCTTCTCCCTGGTGACATACTCATCTTAGCCTACCTCCACTGATGTGAAATAGAGGTAATGGAAATTTCCTACAGTAATACAAGTGTTTGAGTGTGGCAGTTAGAGTCTGAAGAACAAAAGAAAGAAGGAAAGGATGAATGAAAAATGAAGAAATGACCAGGCAAAGGAACAAAAGAGAAAGAAACAGAAAAATCATGGGGAAGCTTCTGTCTGAAGGCCTCAGATCCCTCTCCTACACCTCTGAGGAGCAGCCTTTCTGTCAGGTAGACACAACCCAGCTATTACAGTGGCTGCAAAAGCCTTTGGGAAGCAGGAGGATTTCTTTTTTTAACCTCTTCTCCAACTTGCTAAAGCCTGGGTAAATCCCACCAGCTCCCTCATGAAACGCTTGCCTGAGCAAAAGTTTTTCCAGAGCATTTCGTGAGGCTCACATAATTGAAATAGGAGGGGTTTGAGTCTGCTTCAATAGAGCGGTTTGAGTTAATTGATAAACCTTCCCTTTTTATTATCACTGCTACCCTTCTGTCTGAAAGGCAGGGAGATTTCCTTATGGGATTTGAGCAAATATTGGAAATTGCAGTGGCAAATTAGCAGGGGCCACAAACCAGAAGTGACAGCTCAAGGAGGCTGGTGGAGGGAGTGAAGCAATCCTTTACCAGTAGCAATTGGCCAGACTTATCATATGGACTAATCACAACAGAGCTGGTGAAATAATGGGCACCAGATGTTAGCGCTTTGTAGACGTTGGCTCTCTGGAGATCAGCTCCGCCAAGCGAGCTCCCCCGGAGCAGGAGCATGGCTCTCTCATCTATTAATAGGACAGGGGGCTGCTGGTCAGTGACTATTCCACATATCTAATTGATGATGCTACAGCCCATTTTCCCAGCTTAAGGAATATTTGCATTCAGGAGGAGTATTTCCATGGCTTGTATGTCTTAGGGTCATGGTACTTTGTTTTGTTAAGAGAGATTCTCATGAACGAGTGAGTGAGAACTAGCCATGCAATAGATCAAATCGTTAGTACTTACCTCCACAGAGGTCTTTAATAGGGATACTTCTTTGCAAAGTGCTGAATATGCCCCCACAGTCTTCTACAGCTGCAAAGATTTTACTGGCACAGTGGATAGGAGGGAATGGGGTAGGAATGTTTGCCCCAGGAACTCTGCAGAGAAAGCCCTAAACTGCTCCCCAGAGCCCAGGAGCTGCAAATCCAGACAGCGAGCAAAGCAGACCCTTAGTCGTACACGTCGTGCTCCCAAACCAGGTCTGGCCACCATTACAGGATTAGCTTATTCCTCTCTAATTATTTGTACTAAGCTTGCTTGACAAGACAGAGATTTGCAGCTAAGCCTCTGGTGAAAGCACGGCCACCGCTGCTGCCGTCAGCTGAAGCTTGTGTGCTGTGCCATTGCTCAGAGGGATGGCGGGGGTGTGGATGAGGTTTTGTGCAAGAAATCAAACCCAGCCAGGTAGTTAACCTGGTGAGTGGGTAAAGAGGGTCTGAGATGTTGCCTGAAGTGGAACTGGCACAGAAGACAATCACTTAAAAGAGGACGAGTACATGTGAGCTCCTTTTGCTGTGGTTTGCTGTAAGGGAGCCACTCTGCAGCATGCAGTGCTGGGCGTAGAGCATGTAGCTTCTCCTCCCTTGTCTCCAGCACACCCCAAATAGCTCTGCTCATTCTCCCTTCCTTTTCCCCCTCCCCTGAGGTGGGATGATGCTGACTGAGTGTGGTTTCAGCCCGACAGATGGGAGCTGTTTCTCCTATGTGATCTATCCATCTCCCAGTGCAGGACTTAGGCATGGGGAAAGACTCATCTCTGCAGAGAGGTTATACCATGGATGGCCTGTTAGGATATTGAGCAATTACCACTCAAATTTCAGCCAAAGCATATTACAGGTCCTGACCACTGTGTCCAAAAGCAGAGGTGGAGGCAGTCCTGTCTGTGCTTACCAAGGTACTCCTTGGCCGAGAAGAAAAGTGCTCTGATGAGGAACAGCTATGATTATAACTCTTATACCCATAATTTATATAGTAATTGCAGAATTATAGGGGAAATCTTAAATATTTTTAATACAAATATATGCTATGTAGTCCAATATATTTCAATACATTTTTGGGCTAAGTATGACTACAGTGCTTCTAGGTTTGGAGTGGGCTTGTGTGTGGCTGGAGGGAGTGGAGGTACCTCTGTCCCATTCCCACAGAAAGGACCTTGCACCTCTCAGGACCTTCTGTAAGCAAAAGTGGGAGGTAAAGTTTGGAGCAGCTTTCAAGGATAAATGGTGACTGTTAACTCTCCTGGACTTCCAAGTGGGATTTCAGTTTCTTTCTTTGCTCTTTCAATGGTAGCTAGCATTGGAAGGCTTTGCCAGACCTTCAGTTGCTCTGGATGCTTCCCTTTTCAACTTTACACCTTTCAGAAAACATTGAGCACTTTCTCTCTGAAAACAAAGAGAGCTCGCATTTTGTTTACTAAGGAGGCCAGGTCAGGCTGGGCACTGGAAACCATTTGTTACTTTTGAAATTCAGCCCCTGGGTTTTAAAGGGAATGGCAGCCCAGAAGGAGCTACGCTACCCTCCTGAAAGGGTTGCTGATGGTAAAAACTGACCATTGGTCTTGCATCTCTGCTTACTCATAGCTGGTAAGGACCTGACATATCATGGAAATCAGACGTCACCAGATCTGTTATCACAGTCAGTAGAACCAAATGAATCTGGAAACACAGCTCACTGTTCCCCAATAATGCCTTTGTTTTTTACTGTCAACTTTAACACTAAACTACATTAACTTTAATTTTGCTCCCTGCGATAAGATTTCAGTGATATTTGTTTATGAAAACATGAGATTTTTTTCTTGGGAAATTTCTTATCAATTTTTGTGTGAGAGAGAGAGCTTGGGAAAGATGAATTGGTGGAGACAGAACTGACAGCTCCCATTTAAATGCCAAATGTCCCTTCTTAACTTCAATCTGCATCTAAAGCAAAACCCTCATGCAAGACACAGACATTCCTTGCAGTCATTAATGCTATTCCTGTGGTCCCCCAAGAGTTGTAGTTTTTTCCTTTTGACACTTGAGATCAAATGATCAATCACTGAGTACTTCCTCCTGTATCTGGATTAGCAATCAATTGCTGTTCTCTGGCATATGCCAGGAACGTTTTCCTCTCCCCTCTACAGGAGGCATTTCAACTTGATGCAGCCGCTTGTATTTGCAATAGCAATCACCAGCCTGATGATGTCTGGTGAGCATTGCAGGAATGCCCAAATCAGAGAACTGAGAGGGAAAAAAGTCGGAGGGTTTCTGTCAACTCCTCACAGTGTCAGGAACGTCCCCTTTTCCCGATAAACTGCCTTTCAAGCCTTGGCAGAGCCATTACCAATTCTATGGCTGCATTTCCCTGCATTTGGGGCCATCTGTCTTTACTCTTTCCATTCTGAAGTCAGAAAAGAAAATTATTTTCACATTAGCAACTCATTAAATGGCCCCAAACTTGTAGCACAATCACTGCTGGAGCCAAACCCATTGTTTTTACACTTCCAAATACCTACTTGGAGGTATTGTTCAGAGAGCAGGGGGCTGGCTTGCAGGACCTTCTGTCATGCACATGGGCAAGTGGGTGGGGTGGAGCCTTGTCACCCTCATCCATCATTCTCCATCAATGTCACCACCACCTGCAGAGACATTACCCCCAGTCAGTCACTCACTTGGTCATTTATTTCTGTCCATCAGCATGAGCAGAAGAAGAGGATATGAGGAGTCAGTATCAAAGCTGGTAAGATTCTTAAGGCTTGTTTAAAGATGGTGGAGATATTGAAGACCATTCAATGACTTAGGGAAATTGCACTTTGAGCTTAGTTTCTCAGCATAAAGAAGCCCTCAGGAAGTCAGGTACAGTGGGGATACTCACTGTGCAAATGCTTGAGGCTGTTGCTGATTAATCCAGGCAAAAATACAGTGCCTTTGGCTGGGGAAAGACAGAACAGCTGTTGTTTCAACAAAGCTGTGTTACAGTAGAATCTCGTCACCCACTTTTGTGTTTCTTTAGCTAATGGTGATAGGGGAAACAGAGAGGTTTCTTTTGAAGATCCGTCTCAAACTCTTACTGAGGTCTCCTTCAAAACCCCTCAGTTTCCCCACCTTGGAGTAAATTATTACCTCACTAACAGGAAATGTGTGATCAGTGGGGACAGCAGGAAAAGGTCCTCTGCAAAATGGGTTGTGCCAACCTCAGTGGCCCTGTACTGGCAAAAGTACACTGAAGGGCAGCAATAGGGGAGCCATTTGTGTGGGCCAAGCCACGAAAGAGCAAATGCATTTCTGTGCTGCTTGGCTAAGGCCATGACAACATCTGAACAACTCCTAAAACTTCAGCCTCTGAACCTGTCTCTGAAATCTTCTTTGGGAACAGCCTGAGCTCCCTCAGCCTGCCCAGCAGCTTGTAGCAGATGGTGGATGTGGTATCCTCTCTCCACAACTTTTCCAAAGTGGTTGTGTTATTGAGGCTTTCCTGAGAGCTGACGTGGGTCTTGGGAGGTGCAGCTGCATTTTAGGAGCTGAGCAAAACGTTTCCTGCGTTGCATATGAAAAGCCTTCTGGGAATCAGAGGGTATTAATCAATTTTAAATGTACCATTCCTTGCCTTTAAAAATCAGAGCTCCTTGCACATTGTCAAAGCCTCCCCAAGCCCTTTCTGTCCCTGGAGCTGGTCACTGTGAAATGAGGACATGTTGCAGCATAGCTTATTAGGGGAACTGGGGTGTTTCTGTTTGTCTGGATTTGTACAGAAAAGGGTTTTTCACAGAGGCCGTGCTTTGACAGTCCCATCCTCCCCCAGGCTGGTTAGCATTTAGCGAGGAGCGGCTGACAAAGCTCCTGGGCCACGGAGGGAGATCCACAAGGTGCTTGCAGCTGGCACAGATACCTCATTAGAAATTCATTTTTTCCTGTCATAATAACAAAGTGCAGAGCAGCGGTGGCAACATACTTTCGTATGGGAAAGCACACAAAAGGGGACAGCTGAAAGAAGCTGTGCTTTTCTCCTGTATTTCCAGCCCCACAGAAGCATCTTCAAAGGGAGCAGCCTTGCCCGTCCGCCGCACCCTCTCAGCCTGAATCGCTTGAATGGCATTTTATACACCTACTGCACCCTGGGGCCAGCCAGCCTCTGGGAAACCCATTCACCCGGGCCCCGCTCCTTCTCCCGGCGTTTTGTTGTTTCCTACCCCGCGGAAGCAGCAGGCAAATAAAACCGACACCCCCAGCTTCAGCTCCCTTGCAAGCATTTCCCAAACTGTGTTCCCAGGCAAGCAGAGCCGACTTGGTTTGCTCTGCACAGGCTAGGGAATGGTTGCTGTCTCATTCGCCTTTCTGTCTATTTGTATGGTGAAGGTGAAGAAATAGATTTAGGAGGCATTTTGTGAGAGGGGAGCAGCACTGCTAATGGGACCGTCACTGCTGGGATAATGCACAGATGAGCGCTAGCGAGGACCCTAAACAGTCTCTGTGAAGGTGGAGAGTGGCAGTGAGTGATCCTTCTCATGCACAAACACCTTGACACACCTCCCCAAAGCTAATCAAAGAGGGTGGTGGGTTTCTGAAGGTCAGGAGATTTCATCTTAAAAATGTAGAGCAGAAGCCTGGCAAAGATTGTATTTTAAAATCTTGGCTTTATTTTCCTCCCCGCTTATTCTTTCCCAGCTTTTCCTCCTTTTATTTTTTTTCTCCTACATCGCCACCTGTATTACAAAACATTAGGAGGATGAAAGAGAGAGGCAGAAGGTGAGCAATCAGTGTGGGAATAGGAAAGGACTGAGAGCCAAGAGCTGAAAGTCCTCAAGCTAAGTATTTACAACTCAGAAACTTTCCTCTCATGCGCAGACCAAAACTGTATGCAATAATTTCCCTTTTCCAACCCTAGTGACTCTGTGATTCTGTGATAAGGGGTTTATTTTATTAAAAAAACCCAACCAACCTAAAGACAAAAAAGATTCCTGATATAAAAATCTAGTCCGATCTGTGTCACATATTAAACACTGGCACCTCACAGTCACACCACTCCTCTCCAGCACAGAACCAGGAAGCCTTGGCAGAAGTGCAGCTTATGAACCCATTTTAATCGCTCGGTCTGAAAGGGAAGCTTCCAGGGAGGAGCACCAGGCAGAGCACTGGTGCAAATGCAGTGCTTGCAGTTTTCTGCCAGAGAAATCTGAATCCACACATTCCTGTACTCGGCATCCTAAAGACACCAGCATCAGAAATCCTGGGTGGTGGGACTGTGAAGGGGACTGCAGACTGTGAGACAAAGACCACTAGGCAAACCTTTAGCACATTCCAGGAATACCATCATCCATGCAAGAATAATCTATAAATGCCTATTCTATTCAAGAAACCAACTGCCAGATTAAACTATGGGTCTTTTTTTGCCATATACGTTGACAATAAAGTTATGTTCAGCAAATGGGGATTCTCTGTAGCATGGATAAATGTTCAAAAGTGCCCAAATGTACTAAGTCTAATTTTAAGCACTGTGAGAACCATTATCTAGCCCTCCAGAGAACTCTGGCTTTCTCCACTGCCTAAATGGGTAGGGACTAGGATGGCTATCTTAACTTCAGGCTATTGTAAACTTAGTTAGCCTCTCCCATTCCTCAATGTCACATTTCAGAAGTAATTTAGTCAAGGGTACTGAGCATCCTTCTTAAAGAGTCACTTATGGCACAAGTAGTAATCAGCAAGCACAAAGATATTTGGGATATTCTGAAAATGAGTGCCTGGGGAGAGCAGGGATGGGAGTATGAGGAGCACTGGGCTGAATGTGATGATGAAACTCAAAAAGAGACATAAAGCAAAGGCCTCCACCACCGTGGCCTGCAGCAGGAATTTAAGAAACATGAGGGTGGTGTAGGAAAGGGTGTCTCTCAGGCTGGGCAGGATGTGCACTGAAGGGGAGATGCTGATCTTCGCTAGCTTGAGCTGTGCAGGCATTTGGGTTGTGCTCTCAGCTCACTGCTGTGGCACCATTTGTTCGTTGTCTGCTGGGGGATTTCCAGAAGGTCCCTTGTTCTGTCTAGCTGGCATATATCTTGGTGCAGGGATCGGGGGGAATTGCTTTCTGCGGGGTATCCATGTTGTCATCCATCTGCAATAAGAAGATAGGCTAGATGAGAGGAAACAAGACTAATATGGTAAACTCAAGTGGAATAATTTATCTGAGACATTGAACATCTAGGTAACTTCTATGACCCCCCAGGTTAAAACTTAACTCCAGGTTGTTTACATGCAGCAGGCATAGAATATGCTTATATGAGGGCTGCAGGTTACTTCTATATAAAACAAAATAGGTCATCACTGTCTTTTCTGGCTCCAAGGCTGGGTGGCACAACGAGGCTCATGTCCATATGAGAGACTGAACTCTCTTCTCCCCTCAACTTAGTCCACAGCACCCTCCAGGGACAATCCTCCAAATGGAGGCATTGCCTAGAAAAGCACTACCTGATCCAAACAGCTTTGCTGAAGCAGGTGCTAACTACTGACCAATGGGGATTACTATGAGAGGGTGCTTGAGCCCACACTATGACCATAGTTACTGGTTTAGACATGGCCACCCACTCTCTGATGAAGATAGCTGTCATGCAGACGAGTAAAATAAGGGGTACCTGTGTAGAGGTGTGAAGGATAATGATAGTTGTGTGACCAAGGGAAGTGTTTTTTCTTGTACAGCAATGTACTGGATCTATAGATGAATCTGTTGCACCTGAGAAGGCTCCTTACAAAGACTGTCAGGCAATATGACAAGAATTACGAGATGGCAAATCATTTGGTTAAGCTAAAATAAAAATGAACTCAGGATTAATAATGGAAAATAAAGATTTAGCACAACAAACTTGTCATGAAGGTGTTACAGTTCAAACTGTCAGACACACAGAGGAACTGGAGCATGAACCAGGCAATAATCCAGGTGTGAGGCCAATTGGCTGCAATCAGAGCAGGGATTTAAGTCTCTGTCAACTCTAGCCCCTGACAGGACATTGCTAATGGAAGTACTGGGTGCTTGAGAGGGATGCTCACTTTTTCCAAGCAAGAGTCAGAAGTGGTGCCTTGGTAGAAATATGACTAATCTCAAAAAACATGTGTTTCCACAGTGTAAATTCCATTCCTGCCAAATTCTAATTCATACCATTCCTGTGGAATTTCAACGGTATCTAGCAGTGGCTGGGATCAAGGGCTGCTTCACAGATGAATGTAAAATACCCCAAAGCACCATGACACAAAGTAAGATCCTGCTAGTCTGCAGTACCCCTTGGGCAGGGCGAGTTTCCTCTCAATTCTGGTTTGCTTCCCTTAACCTGAGCTGCACTCTTGCATGCTGTCTTGCTGATGAAGTGGATCTAGCAGTTCCAGATGGGCTCAGAGCACCTCAAGCTGCTTGTACCTGCCAAGTACAACACGCTGAGACTTTACTGCACAGGTTGCACTGGTTTGTTGTCAAGTCCATTTGCATCATAAACAACATGCTAAGTTTGATAATCTGCAGCAATTAATAATGGCTTAGGGATATAATGTCCTTCACTCAGTGTGGCCACCCACCCTTGCAGTGTCTAGGATGCGTTGAGTAGTGCATGACTGCCTGATGGTGCCTGCGCAACATGGAGGGAGTGGCAAGCAGACGTTGTGGGCAGCAACCATGTGGGTACATAAATAATGATGTTGGGGGGCTGCTGTTGCTAATAGATGCTCAGAAAGAGGCATTATAATCTTGTTGGAAGTTTGACTGGTTTATCCTGCTCTCTGTCCCAGATGACTCTTTTTTTTGGTTAATTGTCAATATTGCTTTCTGCTACTTCTTTCATACACTGCATTAGACTTGCATGGGGAAAACGGAAGAAAAAAAGAGGTGGTCATGGGCAGAGCTCAAGAGCATTATATCTCATATGGCTATAGAAGATGTTAAAGTCAGGGGGGGTGTCCTTAGTGTCCTGTCCTTAGTCCAGAGGGATGAGTACTCAGCTCACTTCCTTGGCATCTCCAGCAACCTTTGTAAAGGTAAACTTTTATGCAGATTTGGAGACCTGGAGGTCACTGACCTGTGTAATACACCCAAGGAAGAACATAAGGACTGTAAAATTCAGCCTCAAGTTAAAAATTCATCTGTAACTTCATGGTCAAAAAGCCCAAATCAGAATGCTTACAAAAGCCTGCCATACTCTTGCATTGCTTTCCTGCTTCCCCAGCCATCACCGCCCTCCTCAGCAATGGCACCTGAGAACAGAGGCAACTCATTGCCTGGTGCCCAATTTGTGAGTGAGCCTGGTGGGTACTGTTTGCACAAAGTCCCACTCTGTGCTCCATTTCTGGTACCCTGGCGCTGCCGTGCACTAATAGAAGAGCATCAGAAAGCAAGCTGGACTCTTGCTTAGTTGAAATTTGAGTTGGCTTAGTCAGCTCAGGAGTGAAAGGAGGCTTTCAGTAACATTCAAAGGTTTCTGGAGTTTGTGGTGGACTCCAGCACACCACTGAACAGAATGAAAGTGATGGACTAGGAGGAGAGACTTGTGGCACAGTCTTTGGCACCCCCAATCACGATGCAGTTATGCTCCCAGGGAAAAGAGCAAATGACCTTACACCAACCAGCTGTGGGATCATGCGGCGCTTTGACATAGCAGGCTGCTTTTTAACCCTGGTAATTGCAAGTGGGCGTCAGCCCTGAAGCAAACAAGGTTTATGTGTTTTGTCCCTTATTGACTTCCGGCCATTTAGTTCACAGTTACGTGAAAAGCAAAATTCCTCTTGAAAAAAGCCAGAGCAGAATCATGACCACAGGAGGCAGGAATCTGCTGCCTGGATTGTACCGCATTCTCCTTCAGCCCCTCTCTGGGTCCATTCCTGCTAACTCTTTGGAAGGGGAGTTCCCTGTCCCGATGCTCTCAGCTGGGGGGAGGGGAGCCTGTTTGTTTTCCTCAGCATTTATTTTCGTACGTTATTATTAATTAATTTTTCGCGTCCTTGAGTGTGGCTGTTTTGAAAGCAGCAGACCCAAAATCCGTTAATTGTGTGAAATGGAAGCAGAAAAAGTGTGAAATTGTAACACTCTGTTTGGGGCTGATTAATAGAAATTTCTCCTGACAGTCCCCGGGCCCTTCCGGGGGTCACTGGAACAGAGCAGCTGTAAAGACAGCAGGAGCAATTTAGAAGCTGCCCAATGGGGGCCGTGCAGATTTCAGAACAAGTGGGGAGAGTCCCATGCCCTTATTCAGGCCAGTGGGAGATGATTGGCCACCACGGTGTCACGTTAGCATGCAGATTAGCCCCAGAGGTGCTCCCACCGGCCTCAAAAGGGTTATTTTTCTGTAAAGAAGCTTATTGTTACTACTGTTTTCAGTCCTCCAGTAATGTCACCTATAAAGCTGGTTCTGCTGCTTTTGCCGCATCTCGCTGACTGTGCTTCTGCTAAACAGCAAAGTGCTAGCAAGGATAAAGCCCTGCGGTGGAAAGTGTATGCCATTGTGGTGAGGCTGGGGGCAGATTGCTTCGATTTCCTTCTTCCTCCATGGCTGAAGAGTTACCAGCCAGAGTCAGAGCTGGGGCTGGATGCGGTGCTTGGGGCTGCTGCTGGGTGAAGTCCTCAGTGGTGAAGGTAGCCCAGCACTGAGGATCAGGGAGGTCAGACGCCTGCTCCTGCAAGGAGGAATATTTCCCTTGGCTACCATCAGGCACCCCAATCTGAACTGCTGACTTTTTTTCTTCCTCTTTTCTGTGTATATATATTTTTTTTGGCGGGGGGAGTAGCTCTATATAGCCAAATGGTTTCACCCTAAGAAAGATACAAAAGAAAACATCAAAGTACATGTCCCCAAAGGCTAGAATAATGGTGACCTGGTAGCTAAAGACTGGGACGAATACTGAAAGTAATTCACTCCCTTCCATAACAATGGGGCATGTGTGACAATGATATATACCAGGAGGCGAGGAGAGCCACTTTTGTTGGGTAACGATACCCCACAAACCCAATTGTAGGGAGATCAATACTGTCATAGGGCAATCATCAAAGACCATCAGCTCATCATATTTTCATACCATAAGCAGCTCAAGGCGCCGGGGCTGCCTCTCCAGCAGAAAGCCTCACGCGGAAATTTGAAGGGTGTGAAATTGACATGATTAATAATTATAGTTATTAGCACATGTACCAGCTGCTCATGTATGGCTTAGCTCGTGATTTATGGGGCCATAAATGCCCATATCTGCTTCTGACGTGGAAAGGAGAAGGGCATGCAGTCATGGGCAGAAAGCACCATCCCGGTGCCAGGAGCTTTCCTCCCCCCCACCCCTGACAAAATTGAAACAACAACAAAAATGGGCCAAAAAGTCACCCCTGCTCCACAGCAATGGAAGGAGCCCTTTTGTTCACATGTCTGCCTTAACGGCGGCTGAAACCTGTCTGCTCAATGTCCCCAAAGCCTTTGAAGTTTGGATCCCAGCTAACAAGGGCTAGAGTTTTCCCTCCCCCACACAACTTCATGCTGTTGCCAGGCTGCAAACAATCACCATACATATTACAGATGAAACCACGAGGACCAACAACAGAAGAAGCAAAAACTAATTGTCTAGATGCCAGAAGTTAAAGCCTTTGTTTTCAAATGTAATCTGATTCCCCTCTCTCCCACTTCCCCGCCAGTCCCATCCTCCGTTTACAACGTGGTTCATCATAGCAAATGATTTTACTTTGATGCAATCTGAACAAATGGTTTGAAATGGCCACACATACAATATCACCACCCTGCCCCAGTAGATACGACAGTGCATTAACTCTTCTGAGGCTATTCTTGACTTCTGAAGACTTATAATAATGGCTTTTCCCCCCTGCCCAAACATGAAAACGTGGTTAGTGCTACAGAGAAGAATCACAACCTGCCCCTGCCTGTGAATGTGCAGAAATGAAGCAAGGAGAGATGCAGAGCTGTTTTTCCATAATATTCATAATGATGGACTAGTTGCACCTTGCTTTCAAGCAGAAGCTGAAGTCAGTGCCCTATCCAATGGGTGCTATTTCCATCCTGCATTAAATCCAGTAATAAAGCCTTACCCTTCCTCTGGATCAGGTGGTAGCAGAGTGCATGGCAAACAGACAGAATGTGCCCCTACTACCTCTTGTAACCCCCACCATTTCATTGAGCCTGCTGATCTCACACTGACCTGGTGGGCTAGAAAACTCAGTGAGATGAAGGATTTCCTGAAGGATGAAGACAAAATAACCCAGTGCAGTAGTGCATCTCAGGGCCTAAAATGATATCAAGATAGTGGAACAGCCTCCAGAAAACACTGGAGTTGGGATGCTAGATGTGGGAGAAAAGGGGTTGTGTTACCATACATCTCTTCCACTCTATAATAAGTGGTGTAGCAGGATAACAGCAAATGCACTGGGATGTCAAATGGATTACTGAATTGTTCTGCTTTTAAATGGACTCCATGTAGTTCCCATAGTTCAAGGTAGAGGAAAGACCAATGTCAATAAAATAACTCAGTATAAATAATTTATTCAGCGAATCTCAAAGAATTGATTTATATTTCTTTTCCTTTGGGGAACTACACTGAGTCAAAAAATTAGTCTCTGTTCGTATAAAAGGTTTTGTTAAAAAATGGCCATATTCTAAGGAAAGAAAACACTTTTCATATATGTTTAGTCAAAAACAATGGTTTTCCACTGAAAAGCTGTTTTAGTAGGAAAAATGAACCAGTCTTTAAATGAAGTAGTCAGCATGATCATACTGAGCTCAGTTATTATACAACTTTCCTTCAGTATTGAAATGCACCCTTAAGAGATTATGAGTTTTTTTTCTTGTGTGTATTTATTGTTCCTGTGCATACTGAAGAAGGATTGATTTTGAAGTGCAAGCTACCAGTGGTAATTTGGATGCTTAATGTTGCCGATTTCCCCATGTATTGCTGGATCTGTACCCCAAACAAGAAAATTTTAGTCTCTTAAATTTAAAGGGGCCCTCCGTTACACTGAATAACAGCCAAGCTATAGACAAATATGAGCTGTGCTTGGCTCAGATGCTTTTATTTGGTTGAGTACAAGAATAACTGGGTGAAATATGAAGGCCTGGGGGCAGAGGTCAAACTGAACCATCTAATGCTTCTTTTTTATAATCCATTGCCAGATGTTTTTTTACTCATCCCATTCTAAAACAACCTTAAAAATCCCTTTCCAAAAATTCATCTTGTGTGTGTATGCACATGTATATGTATGTGTGTAAATCAGGAAGCTGTGGAAACATAAGGCAGATTCTCAACTGTTTCATGTAAACCATCTCGCCAGCTTTTGGCAAAGAGATCAGTGATCAGGCAGAGAGATTAAGTATTCATACCATGACCTTGTGCATCCAAGGTAGATGACAGTCACAGATTCTATAGTTTCATATATGGGTGGCAAGAAACAATCAGATTTTTTTCCTTCACATATGTGTGCATCTATTTACAAACATGGGTATATCTGTGTAATTTTACACATTTTAAGTATAAAAAAATTCTTAAATATGAGATTATACTGGAATATTCCATCCCATAAGCCATGGGACGACATTGGGGTGAGAAAAGTTATCAGCAAATATGAGTTTACTGACATTTTTATGAAGAAGTTTATGTGTAGAAACAGAAATTAAATGTATGTATAAACATCTATATGCATCCATGCCTGCATTGTATGTGTGTAAATATAACACATACAAATTTTCCACTGAAAAGCTGAGAGAAAAAGTAAATATAGTGACCAAAAAATATCCTGTTCAGGTAAAGTAAGGTAAACTGACTTACGTATTCACACAGAAACTGTAAATTCTGAATTATAAGTGGTTTTGTTATATTCAGGATGTAAACCAAAGGGAATTATTCAGAAATAGTTAACTATTGCTTGTATTCAACTACTTAATTAAAATGTCACAAAATCTTGAAAAAGCTTTTATATCTTATATTAATTCACATCTGGCCTGTTTAGACTTAATTATCAAGCAATATGACAATATGTATACTTCACTGAAGTGACACTGATTTTCGTAGCTGAGATTTGACTAGACTGAAAAGTCTTTGTTCTTATGCAACATGAGTGATTTTACAACAAGCATGCTGGTAGTATCTATTATAGGGCTAAGGGAAGGAAAGTGGAAGGAAAACTTCCTTATAGTGAAGAAGAACAAGATCTCTTTAATTTTCTAACACACAAGTTAAGAAGAAATAATGCCAAAATCTTACAATAATTCTGTAACCTGTATGAGTGGCAGGTAATAAATGATACCAATGTAGCAGCATAATGAAGGACAGCTTGTGAAATAACTTTGGCTTCTGGATATTCCACTTGCTTTCATAACAGTCCTGTATCGGATAAACTGGAGGATATTTGCTGGAGGTTTGATTTTATGTAGTGTTTAGAAAAAAAATTAGGAAGTATGTGACTTCCTTAGCAAAAGCATCCAGAATAAAGAAAGAGGTGACATAAATAGCCAAGGTAGCTCACATACAGTAATAACTGTGTATGTTTATGGGTAAACATGTATGTGCGGAAGCATACGTGTGTCCGTGCATGTGTATGCATATTTGAATATATGCCAATCTGTGTGAGTGTATGCAAATGATTTGCCCTCATTCAGTGATCTCATAAGTTACCTTTAAGATGAGCGGATGAAATGCCATTGCTACATGGCTTCAGTATTTTTTCCTCCCTGTCTTACCTAGAGCCTTTGCTGTGTTCCATCCAGAGGGCTGCACTGTGAAAACTGTCCCCTTGCACCTCTCAATTCTGCCTCTTCCAAACACAGAAGTTCTCAAATGGTTCCAATTTTTTTTTTTTCTGTTGGACTGTTCAGGAGTCCAGGAGCAGATCAGGAAATCAAGCACCTAGATTAGGCTGGGACAGACAGGATTCAGAATTTGTAAAGGAAGAGAAATTTAGTAACAGCTTTTAATAAGGGTTTTCGTTATCAGAAGATAAAATCAATGAAATTTCAAAACAATTTTAATGGTCAGTGGGATCCTGGTTGCCTCTGTGAATGGATATTTCAGAAAATATATTGGATTTAAAGAAAGTGGGGAGAGCCATTGCATCTAGGAAATGAGTTGGAGAATCACAGGTGCTGGCCTGACAAGGGGATATAGATAGAGATAACTGTAGGCAGAAAAAGCCTAAACATCACTCCTGGAAAACAGAACTCTACAAGGAGCATTTATAGCAATTCAACACCAATCATAACTATTTAACTAGTTCAATAATATGTTATCTAGCTAGTCTGCAATTTTCCTAAAGAATAGTTATGCAGAAATGGGCATCTGCTTAGATTGCCCAATTCAAAACAAACCATTTGCATAATAAATATTTGCAGAGGAGCAAGTGGGTGGGGTTTAGGCAAGTGCACAGATGAACATAAAAATCAAATATGGCTAGAAAGAAACTAGGCTTAATTACTGGAGGAAAACAAAACAAAACAAAACAAAGCCCCCATATATCTTCAACTACTTTAAAAATCACTGCAAAGATCTCTAATATATCCCTTTGCCTCCTTCCAGGGTCATCATTTTCTTTCTGTTCCTCACTGACTAATAAAAAGGAACATGTGGGCTTATTCCAATGCCCTGAACTATTTCATTTGCAAGCGAATAGCTTGAGAGTACACATGTGTGTTTCTGTGTGGATGCAGGATGGCAAAATGCCAGGGTGTACAGTGCTGTTCCCAAATTAAAGGCTGCTTCATGATGACACTTAGGTTAAAAAAAAGCTACTGCTTTTCTAGTATTAGAAGTTCAGCCAGGCATTGCTCTTGCACTGAGTCCCAGCATGCATTGTGAGAAATTCAGTGACACTTTTTACCTCCCATGGTCTCCTTCCAGCAGTAATTTGTCCGTCACTAATGTGACCAACAACTTATTACCTTATATCCTCCAAAGGAAAACTTATTACCTTATATCCTCCAGTTTCTACCTTGTTTCCATAGTTGGTGGTAAAGTGGCAATGGATGAAAAGCAGTTTGACTTGTTGATTGTGGAAAGCTCAGAAAAGCTTGTGAAAGGGAGAGAATCAAGAGGAGAATGTTAAAATGAGCAGAGAGAGCTCTAGAATAGGGGTAAAAACCTGAAACAAACCAACCCTCAAAAAATCTCCAGCTGTCTTTCTTGGATCTCAAGACAAAGAAATTAAGTTAGGAAGATGCTAGAGAAAAGAACAAGTAGCATGGCAGCATAGCCAGGAAAAATCATTGTAGCAAGGCCCTTGGCATGTTCCCAGCATGAGGAAACTTGATGAACATTTAATCCAAGCACATTCTTTATGGGGCTTCTGCCTCTCTTAGCAGCACAGAAGCTCATCCATGATGAGGAGGGTATTAAGAGCAAGGTCTCCATGTGACCTCTGCATGGCAATATGCAATGGTGACATATTAAATATGACTAATATTTTCTTCAGAACTGAGTTTACAAAAATACATGCTCAGCTGTGGTCAGCAAACAAGACCATAATGTGGTGTCTATCACAGCACAAACAGTGTATTAATGGAGCCATTAATCACCATCAAAACTGTATTAGGAGTGAAGATAGCCAAAGAGAGCTTAACTGACAGCAAGTGGCCATAAACCTGTCCAAAAACTAATTTGATTACCATCATACCAGCATCTGTGCCACTTATGAGGGTTCATTTTTTTGATGAAATTAAGTAGACAAGTCGTTCATGCGTATAATAGACATCTAAATCACGGTAAACATGTTGCTGGCAAGGGAAGTAGTTAAAGAAAGTGGGAGACTGCTTTGCAGGTGAAATTCCAGACAAAATGCGCTGCTGGTGTCACAACAGTTGGTTAGAAAACCGTTGTCAAACTCATCTTGCCAAGCCAAGAGTGAGAGACGTTTTGGATCTACATTCAACAGAATAAATGCTGCTGAAAGTCAGGGGATGTCGGGAGCCTCTAGCTATTTACAAGAAGGACGGCTTTTGCCAATATAAACTCCTGCTCTTTATCGACTATAAATATTCCCTACAAACAATCTGTTTTATTCATAGACAGTTAGACCCATTATGTTTTGGTCTTGACAGACGGGACAGTAGGATGCTGCATTTAAATGACACAGACTGTATAGGAATGTATTTCCAGATGATGACTGAGCGTGGAGCTTCCACATAAATCAGGCAAGGGAGATTATTCTGTAAGAAATATGTTCAGATTTCTGCCTCATAAATACAGAGAGAAACCAAATTTTCAGGGCTTCTTAACTTCTATGCGAGCATTTTAATTATCATTTTAGACAGATACCAGGAAATTCATGTTTACTATTAGCAAGCTAATGCACATGAGAAGTCTCTCAGGAAAGTAAAAGATAATGATGTTGTCCCACCTACATGTAACTAAAAGGCTCAAGTCTTAAAAGATCTCCATTTTGGAGGTCAGGGGTAATTGGATTTTCTGGCAGAAGCAAACTGTTCAATTGCCGAAATGAATATAGACTAAAAATCACAGTTTTCCCACTTGCTTTACCATGCTGCTGATACAGGTAGGGGTGAATGTGTAGCAACATGCAGAGCTACCACTGGAAGGAAGGGACAAGAGCTCGTAGCTCAAACAAGTAAGTATTTGAGAACCAGGTGGATGTTTGAAGACATGCCTGCTTTAATTTGCCATCTCTAAATAGACTTCACATGGCTGGAGATCTTAGGGCACTTCAGATGTATCCCATGTAGGTGCTGTACATATGCTGAATGCATAATATAATTGAATGTGGAACAGAAAGGGGATCAGTCCCTGGAGAGGGAGATTGTTTCTTCAAACTAGACGTTAATGATAGAGTGAGTGACATTTATCTCCGGCCCTTTCACGAATCACTGGGATGCAAACAGTGAACACCTTGCTTTTGCTGTGAGCTATGCCTCAAGCCATGGGAAGCTGCCTGCCATTCACAAGCCAGTGCCTTGTAGGCAGCTCCATCTTACCTGAGTTCGCAGATGGGCCATTCCCCAGGTGGGTCTGGCAAAACACTTCTCATTAATCATTGCTTAAAGCCCTCTCAGTGGGAAGACCTCAGGTTAGACATCATTTGGAAACAAATTGGGTGAAAAATAGCTCTGACAATAAGAAGCCCACACAGAATTCCCCTGTGAGAGCTTCAGCGGTGCGAAAACAGACTCTTCCAGGACACTAAATGATCTGTCAGTTAGCAAATGACATTATAATCCAGTTTTATGCCATAGACAAATCAAAGCCTTTGCTGCACTTCCTCATTTTCCCCTCTATTTTCCCCCCTTTACCTTCTTTGAAGTGACTGAATATTTGAGTTAGGGGAGGAAAGAAAAGGATCTGCTACAGAATTTACAAAACATACCCTTTATTTTCAGTAAGGTGAAATAATATCAGACTACCTAGAGACAGAGAGAAAACAAAGTATCTGGGAAAGGAGGCAGACTGTTTTGGTCTGTGCTTCAGGAAAGAGAGGCTGATATTTATATTCTGTTTTGCTCCCCTGACTGTGCTCCCAGTCCCCTTTGACTGTGTCTTTGGTTTTTGTGGGGAGAGATCCTGATTCTGCACACACCTGACTTTCTGGAGGTAATGGACTTGGTGACAAGCTTAAAAATAAAACCTGTGTTTATATACCTTGTGTTTGAATCAGGGCTGTAATAGCAACAGCACGCTTGCCCGCCTCGTAGGCAACGTAGTGGGATTTCTACCTGTACAGCACTCTGGAGACTTGAAGAACTATTTACACAGTGAGAGTAATCTTAGAGAAAAATTAAGGTAGAGGTAAGGCACTTAAAGGCAGTAATTCTGCTTTTTCTGGAACGCATCACAGATACCTGCCAGCTGTAACTGTTCTGAAACAGAAAGAAGTGAACCCCAAATCCAAATCCATTTCTCAGACAGACAGACAAGTTGCAAAAGCTTCCAAGGGACAAACCTAAGTCTTGCAGTGTCGCCTTGTTGCCTCTCTTCTCCTGCACTAACAGAGAAACGCACTCACAATCTACCAGACACATGTCAAGTTGACTGGCACGCTGCCCAAGCTCTCTGTTGCTGCTGGTGCTAGCAAAAGGGTGCAGAATCCTTCCTGGCAGCAGGGTGCCTTCTTCTGCTCTAGTTTAGGTGCATGAACTGAAGTCCTGTTGGAGTAATTTGTAAAATGAAGCTTTAAAATGGAGTATGGACTTAAGTGCTTTTCTGAATGGAGGCTACCGTCACTATTTCAAAGCAAAATCCTTGTGCACTCAAACAGTGGTCCTGGGCAGCTTGGTTATTCCTTGTTAAATGATGGCATTCATTTCCAAAGCTGACACTTCATGCCAGTGGTAATTCTGAGTCCTCAGATGCATTAAATGTTGACCAACTGAAGTAAATTAAAACTTATGTCTCTTCTCTGCTTCCAGCATTGTTTCTTTTTTCAAGTGTACCCAAAGGTTAAATTGACTCATGAACAACAAAAAAAGGGAGATGATGACTATGCAGCATAATTCACCCAAACTGAACAGAGGGGAAAACTATAATTTGGGGCAAGCCAGGCATCCTTCACTGAAAAACATAGAGTATAGCCCAGCTACTACACACAGGCATGGACACAGGCAAAACCCACTGCAAAAAGGGGCTGAAACTTAAATGGTAATTGTTAAAACTCAGGTTTTGCTTCTTCATGATGTCTCACACTAACTTAGCTATGTGAATGCCTGACTACATAATACACTAGAAAGCGTTATTTTTTAATGGGTTCCAGCTATGACACCCAGTGTCCTTGCATGATGTAAGAAGGTGGGGTTTTTTTAAGTCTCTCCATTGAAAGCCCAAACACAACAGGTCTTGGAGTTTGAATAGCAGAAGTTTACAGCAGTCTGAATTCAGACAGGCCACTATCAACCGGGATCATCTCCACATGGCAGCGATGCCAAATGTTTTAAGACACAGGGACTGTGCAACAACCTGTTGAGGTTTTATCCCCTGATTTTACCTTCCCACTTGTTCTCATGCTTTTACCCAGGAACCTCTCTGTCAGACTTTTTTTTCTGGAGTGAATCAGTGACTTCTGGCTACCATCTCTCTAGGCTGCCTCAGCTTTCTTACCCAGGGGCTCAACACAAAGATTGGTTGGCCCAAATACAGAGTTAATTTTTCTTTCAGTAAGATTCATCTGGAACACAGGTGAAGGACTCAGTGTGGTCCGTGCTGGAGTTCTCTAAGCCCTGTCAGTACCCTATCCAGAGCACACCAGAGCATGAATGTTTGCAAAGAAGTGAGAATAAAGTAAATTATTTAGCAAGCACACAGCCCACCTGTACTATTCTTGCTCTCGGCACTACCTTGCACCACAAACAGCTTGCTGAAATCAAGTTTAAAATTGACAGTGTTTCCATGGCATATTGCTGTCAGATTTCTAGTAACGGCCTCAAGGTGTTGAGAAAGGGACACTGATCCAGCACTTGTCCTAACTCAGTATGTTTGCACCTGTCTGCTGGCCTCTGGAAATGTTGGGGATGCAGCCAGCATCACTCATCACACAGAATTAGTGAGTGTGTGAGTGTGTTCACATGGCAGCCCTGCACAGCAGTCAGCAAGTAAGAAGATTTATTGCCTTATTTGACACTCTGTTATTCACTAACTGAGCATGACACATCTGGGACTAGGAACCATCTATTTGACATCTATGAGCCTTTTTTGCATTGATTGAGTTTATCCAGTTCATGCCCAGAATACAACCTGGGTAAGGAAAGACTTCCAAAATGGGCTGGAATGTGAACTGCTGGCTTATTTTTTTTCCCAGGAAAATGAATATGATGGAAAAGTGACCTCATATGTTACAGAGCAAGGAAAGGTGATGTCAGTCACTTCAGCACCATCTTTCTTGTCATGAGCCACCATAATGATGAGAAACCATTTCTTTAATGCTGATAGACTGGTGGGGAAGCACAGGTCAAAATGCCATAAATAATAACAGCAATGTCTGGGGTCTGAGTGAAATTAAATTACTTTGCCCAGCCCATAGATGAGATCATGCAGGACATGAGCTGCACTGCTCAGGACATGATTTTCCATGTGTGCCCTGCAGAGCTGGAAACAACAATCTTCCACAATTGCTTTTTCCCTTCTCTAACTGGTATGACAAGCCAATTGTGTGCATGGAACAGCAGCTTGCTCTGAACTAGACACAAAATATGGAAAATCAAGAAAATCTTATCAATCTTACACAGAGCTTATACTGAGCTCTGAATGCACTTTAGTTGCGTAAGCAGCTTGGGCTATCACTGGACTAATGAAGGAAGTGACACTTTATATGACAGTGCAACACTGTCAAATGAACCCCTCGCTGTTTGGGCATTAAATCAGAATCCTTCCTAAACACTTCAAACAATCTTATGAACCCCAAAGGGTGAGCTCATGCTCCCTAAATGGACAATTTTACTTTTTTTCTTACTTGTAATTGCTCCCAAGTCTGTAATTAAGCTGCCCCCTATGCTGATGAATTCCAAGACCTTTTTATTGCTGCTGTTTTGCAGATGTGGAAAGGAAATTTGCTCAGCAGGTGATTTTAACCTGGATTTGCAGCTCCTTTTAGCTACCTCATCATGAAGAAGAACTCTCGCCTCCTTTATATGTAGATATTTATATGTCAATGTATAACCAAATTATTCTGCAGAGAAATTGTAGACAGGAAGGTGAGAGAAAGAAGTGAGCTGTCAGTATAAAAATATGTCAGTAATCAATCTCCTGTTTTAAATCTGTCAGTGCTGCTTTTTGCTTCAGAGTATGCTTATCACTCATCAAATCCATCAGAATGGCAGCACTATCAGGCAGAGCTTGCCTATGATGGTGCTTCAGTGACTCAAGGAGCTGAGATCCACGGGCAACCAACTCAGTGTCTGAAAAGTCAGCAGTATCCTACTTCGTTATCTGATACACTTTTCCTTGGGGAACCAATCTCACCTCTTCATAAACCAGTTCCTCCCTCCAGCAGACCTGCCTGTTCCCAGCAGCTGGCTGAAATAACACCAGGGGTTTCTAATACACAAATCCTCAAATCGCAGCTATGGGTCAAGGTCATGCTGTCTCTCTAAGGCAAGTCTTACCAGACATGACACACACCCAGGCTTTGCCACTCTGTAAATACCATGCCTGATCACACGCCAGCTCTATCTAGTTTTTTATTGCTGATGTCTGGGATTTCCTACTTTTTCTTTTCCTTTATCAATTATCTTTCTAAAACAGCAATCCAAGACTTTTTTTATTGCCTTGTCTTTTTTTTTCCTTTTGTTTGTTCGTTTGTTATAAAAACAGGTTCCATCACTGATCTGGACACTATTCCTGTCAATTTTTCATTGTACCTTAATATCATTTTCTTAGTGCAGTTACACATTGATATTTTGCCTCTAATAAGTATAATATTTTTTTCTTTAATAAAGTTTTCAATTCTTGGCACCACAGTTCTTTTGCCAATGTGCTATGTGTTGTCTTGCATGGGTTTTTAGTTTGAAATTTCCTACAAAGGAAAGTTGTCAAAGAAGAACCATTTGGTTTACCAATAATACTTTAGCTACACAAATGAAGTTTCAATTTTGGATTTGTTTTTTCTAAATATAAGCCATAACGTGGCACAACATAGCATTTGCAGAGAAATCTTCGTTTTATTGAAAGAAAATCAGTTCAAATGCAAGATGGATATATTTTTTCCCAATCATTCAAATAGAACATGGGCAAAACTTTTCTTTCTCCACATTTTTTATAAATTGAATTGATCAGATTTGGTGAGGTATTTTAGTTTGTGGGGAACTATTCAGCCCCAGCACCAGTTTTTCTCCAACCAGCTTTATAACATGAAACATAATATGCATAACCTCAGGAGAGGCAAACATTAGCTTGTGTCAGAATGACAAAATGTCATTTCATTTTTGTTTTCTGTCTCTTAGCAATATTTTTCATTCCTAATTCTCAGATTCTTTCATAACATTTTATGAAAGGCCATATGGAAAGTCTGACTACATTAGATCAAGGAGCTTTCCATTGTCTTTTATGAGGTTGACACATTCAAATGATGATATGTGTTGCACCACTTTTGCATCTGTGAATTCCCAAGTTCATGTGAAACACACTGACTTTTAGGCACATCGAATATTTTTGCATTGGACTTCCCAAACTTGGGACCTTTAGTTCTTGCACTTTGGGAAAACTGTGAAGTACTGTTTTCATCCATGAACTTCCATATCTGTTTCCAAAGAAAATAGAAAAATTCTCATATGCATGAAGCAGCACTTACAAATGTCAGAACCCTTCACGTTTTCGCCAGTTGATCAGATGCAGATGTAAGGCAGATCACCTCAGCCATTTCTTAGGTTCAGCTTCGACTGCTCTCTGGCTTTTGGATCAACGACTGCATTCAGTGATTTTCATACATTCTTCTTAAGTTCCACTTTGCTTATTGACCCACCTCTCTTCTCTGAAGAACTGTTGTAGCAGCAACATGTAGAACACCAAGTCTATATGCCACAGTAATTGAGGGTCTCCCTGTTTAGCAGCCAAGTCTGGTAGTGACATTTTTTTAAATGATGACCTGTCTCCACTACTTACTTCTACCATGCTCCCAGTGAGACTCTGAGATTTCTCATCTTTGTCACAAGAAATCAGCACCTTACAGAAGGAACTATTTCAACACAAGACTCATTCAATCACTTAGCACATTTTCTTGATTTAGTGGTTTCTTTTAAAAAGATTGTAAAAAAAAAAGTTTACAACCCAAGTGGTATACTCTCCAAATTTGTAGATATTCTTGCATTGTATGATCAAAGTAAGGTTCATAAAGAAGTACTGTGTGGTTCTCCTGATGTGTAGTGCAGATCAGTGCAAGAGTCCGTGCCATCTCTATGCCCAATCTCAAATGCAAATTAAATATAACATCTTTCATGGAGCAGAATATGCCCTTCAACTTAAGGAAATCCTGGAAAGCCTAGTAAAATGCTGACAAAACAGCTTTACAAGTATCTTATTCCTACAGAACCAGATGCAGAGAGGGCTGTTTCTGGGAATCATAGTGTGTGAGCGCCATACAAAAAGCGTATTTATATGATTGAGGAGAATGTATCTATCTATCTATCTATCTATCAATAAATGTCTGAATGTTTGAGACTTCTGTGCTCATGCCTGAGACCTCTCTCTCCCTTACCACACTCTCGCAAATCTTATCATCAATCTTTCCTAACTGAAGTAAGTGATCCATTTTTAAGTTCAGGAAGGGATTAAATCAAAATGCAGTTCATACTGATCAAAACCCTAAAGCTGCATTGCTGCTGTCATTAGGGTGATCCTTGGATATGTGTATCCAAATAGACCTGCTCATGAGCTAAGGGATTATAAATAGGAAGAGCATGAAAGTAATTTTTGGTGGTAGAAAAGTCTCAGGAATTAAAATCTCAGGAGAGGTATCTATTTTTCTTTGGAAATAAAAGTAATTTCAGTTAAATTAGCTATTCCTATTTCTCTCCTCTCTTTCCTTTTTGGGTATGGAAATTGCTTTCAGGAGGCAGTGACATAAGTGGCAGTCACTGGGAGTAAAACAATCATTCCTGTACTAGCTACCAAGCAAAAATTTGGGGTTATGGCTGGTGCCAGTGAGAGACAAAAGTGCCAGTGGGAGACAAAAGTGCCAGTGGGAGACAAAAGGCTCACAGCTGTCCAAGAAATGGATCCTTAAGGTTCCTGTGCTTTAAGTACACCCCTTCAATTCCTTTTAAATTGCATGCATTTATGCTAAAAGTCTTCTACAGACTGTTTTTACTGAGACAAATGTTTTTCACTCTGGATATGCTACAAACAGCGATTTCAAGAGAGAGCTCAGAGTGTTGACACTATTAGGAATTAACCTCTGTTTTTTCATGATGCTATGTGATTAAAACATCAGACTAACTTCAGTGCCAAAGTTGCGCTATGCAGGGTGTAAATCTGTCCTTTGAGAATAATGATTAAGGGATTTAATTAAAGATATTTTTTTCTTTCCTACCGCAGCAGCAAAGAGCTAGGCAGAGGGTTAACTGAGGATGCTGCTGGGCAGGGAAGGGTGGAAGTATTTGCATAGAATAGCATCTGGAATCTCTATGTCCTCAAATACTTTGAGGGGGGAAGCTGTTTTCCACATTCATTACAGCCTGGTAAGGAAGAGGAGAAAAGAAACAAGGGGGGATAGAATAGGAACAGGGGACTCCTTTTGTATCTGTGTCCAATATGGTTTCTTTTGATTTTTCATTCTCCATAGTCAAGAGCTCCCCATGGGTTCTCATCTGTTACCCAGGCTCTGCCATACCTGCCTGCCTGCGTGAAAATGGCTCAGCTGCCGGCGCTGGATGAGGCTAACAGATCACATCTATCTCTCTGGCATCTACTGAGTACACAGGGCTCCAAGGATCAAGCCCTGGACAAGAGCACAAAAGCAGGTCTGTATAGAAGCAGCCAACCTTCTGTATCATCCACAGCTCATTGTGTGGACACTGGAGGTCAAAACTTGCCCACATTCCTGCCTTCCTCATGCACTGGTATGTGTGTGTGTGTGTGTGTGTGTTTGTGTGTGATTCTGTGTGTGCCAGAGGGTGAGCAAGAAGGCAGTGCAAAGTTACATCACAGTCTTGTTTTACTTCATCATTTGGCACAGAAATTAATAGGATGAAATTAATTCCAAAAGCACAGAGTGTGCATCTGTGTATTACATATAGAAACAGAGACGGAGCTAGACATAGAGGCAGAGGCAGAGACGAACTAGAGATAGCAATAGCAATAGATATAGATAGATATGCACCCTTGCTAGCTTAAAATACAGTGATTCTGGAAAGCAAGTGCAGATTAGGTGAGATTTCATGTTCTAATAGGTAGGTAGTAAGAGCTCTTTGGCTTTCTGAACCTGCATTCAGGAAGGGAAATGGAAGAATGAAATTTAAAATATAAATAAATAAA
This sequence comes from Coracopsis vasa, assembly GCA_026283785.1. NCBI lineage: Eukaryota > Metazoa > Chordata > Aves > Psittaciformes > Psittacidae > Coracopsis > Coracopsis vasa. The sequence continues at coordinate 54,787 of JANHGB010042323.1, forward strand.
AATGTCTGCTGGTTGCTGCTTGTTGTCAGTAAGGGGGACAGATGAAAAGATTCTGGGAAACCAAAGAAGAAATACAAAGTAAGCATAGAAACAAGATTATTAATGACAAGGATCAGGGAATGCATATTTGAAAGGGGAAGGGGGAACTTTCAGTTCTGTGGAATAGTACCAGAAGGGGAAAAAATAATAGCAACACATGAGAATATCTATTTTGATGGTTCCTCCTTTTATACAAGTTTAGATGAGTTGAGTAAAACAATGTGTTTCTAGTGATCAGTCATCAGTCCCTCTGAGAATTCACAAGTTCTTCATTTGTAATATTTTCCAAACGTGAGCGCATCAGCTAAACTGGGAAAAAAAAATAGAGAGAATGAATGCCTGGCATTTCAGAGCTTGAATTTATACCTGTGAGTTTTCATGCCACATGGGCATAAGGATTCCCCTCTTCCATCTGGACAGATCCTGCATTCCTTCCTTGGGAGGTTTCACATTTCCTCTTCCATTTGAGTTCCTGATCAGAGTCTGTTCCTGCAGTCTCTGCTTCTGCAAGGAATCACTCTTTAGCCATCTGTGAAAAATACATCCAGCAGTCCAAAGAGTTTGCTTTCTCAGGCTGGTATATTTTTTAACTCTATTTGATACTGTTTTATAAGCCAAGAACCTCAGAGCTCATGTGCACTTTTTCCTTCTGCACTACCTCCATCCTTCCTTTCTACTCACCCTGTTTTCCTCCCTTCCTTTCCTTTTCTTTCTTCCTTCCATTCCTTCTTTTTTCTTTCTCTCTTTCTTTCTTCCTCCCTCCCTCTCTGAAACCCCTCCTTTTTCCTTCTTTTCCCACTGTCTCTATAGAGCTTTTCAGACTCTGTAAAGGAGTGACCGAAGAAGGATTTGCTGTCCCATTCGTTCCGCACTGCCCCCATAAAAAGCAAATATTTTCAGGTTGACTGAAAGTTTAACTTTGTTATTTTTTTTATTTTTAAAGAAAATCCAGCGTGACATGGCACGCGTTGGTGCCCTTGCCACTTAACAAATTACTTGTTTTTTTGACCTAAGTTAAATGCTGTGCAAATTTCCCTTGTCCATGTTTTCATTGTGTGCAGACTTCACTGATAAAGAATAAAGAGCTAACTTGTTGGGACTTTTTAGCCAGACCTTCCTTCATTCACAACAGATTTTTTTCTTCTATGTCTTTAATGACACCGAGGGCTGGATCCTCAGCTGATGTAAATTGGCCAGTGCAGGATTGCCCTCTGCAAAGCTGTGCTGCTTTACAACCTGTTGGTGGCCTGGGACATTCAGGCAGAGCTCCAGCGTGCAGCAGGTTCTTCTTGCCTGGCACTTTTTTTCCCATCCCAGGGGTTGAATGTGTTTTATCAAAGTAAATCACCACCAAATTCTTCCTCACACACCACCAAAGTGCCAGTTGCACAGGTACTGATGAAAAACACAAAGCTTTTGTTGTTTCTGCAAACACAAAACCCGATTCAGTCTCTTTCACTTGTAAAGCCTAAAGGCAGGTACCATACAGGTAGCTGGCAGCTGAGCCTAGTGAAGCTGCTCTAGGGGCCAGAGTATCAGTGGGTGCAGGCTGCCACCCCTGCCTTCACTGCACTGAGGACACTGGGGAGACAGGATTTGGTAATAGCCACAGTACACTGCCCCATAGGTGACTAGGGCTGCGGGACATGAGCTCCGCTAGAGACCCCCAAAACCCAAGCTTGCCCTTCTTGGTGCAGCTCTCCCCCTGCATTACAACAACTTAATTGCTGTACTTAAACCATTTGTCCACTCAGCCCTGGAGACTGAACTGACTGTGCATGGGCTGACTACTTCCTGTCAACCCTCCTTTATTTTCTATAAAATGGCATTTAATTTTCAAAAGAGAGAAATATTGTATAGTTATAAATCCCATCCCTCTCCTCGTCCTACCCCCAGGCCCTCTCGCCCTGTGTGCTGCTCTCCATCTGCAGTGATTTAGGGCGGTGGATCAGCTCGCCCCACCACTGCTGGCGAGTGGTCCAGCATGGGGAACAGAGATGAGCAGCCCAAGGTGAGGTAAAGTCTCCTTCTGCAATGTAGCAATAGTGTTTCATTGCCAGCCTTGCGGAGACTCCTATGACAGCCCTCCCCACAACAGACTGCTGGCCCAACAATGAACCCTTTGTGCACTCTCATCACTCCTGCAACATTGGCTTCCACCAAAATTGCACCCTCCTCACAATTTTCCTTCCTCGGGAGAAGGAATAAAGCAAAGTAAGTAAGCACTGCTCACCTCTCTTAGGAACTGGATTCCTTCAACTGGGAAAGCCTGGGACTTTATATAGACTATTTTTGTACTGCTGCATCACAGCAATGTCTCTACAAAACAGTTTTGGAATGTATGAATCATCTTGCTTTGCTTTTTTTGTCATCTTCACATGACTTCCTTTCCAGAGACGTGAGAAATAATTGTTGTTTTAGAACACAAACTGGTTTGATGTCCTGTTTTGGTGCCAGAACAGCTGAAATGGTGTCTTACATAGCAGTGCATCACTGTTTGGTTTCTGTGAAAAGATACAAGGGTTTTTCCAGGAGTAGCCTCAATGCCTGGGCATACAGGCAGGGACATCAGCCATGTGAGAAGTTCCCTCACTGTTCTGAATTAGAATTCTTTTTGTAGGTGTTGGTGAAGAAACTACATTTATAACATTTAAATTCTGCACTCAGTAATAGCAGTTTCAGACACATTGAGGGGGGCTGTGGTCACTGGAGGTGAAATGCCACAGGGGTGAGCACATGGCAAGAGGCTTGCCTTGACTGTAACCCCAGGGTCACTTCTGCTGCCCTCTCCCCAAGATGACGTGCTGTACCCCTCACCATCGTCTTCCTTCCCTGAGTCCTTTCTGGTGCCAGTCAGGGATGTCAGGAGTCTGTGCTGCAGTTGCTCTGAACTCCGTTGAATAAAGACACAGGCACTTTATTATCCCAGATAATTGGATTATCACTTAGGGTGAGAATCAGTGCCTTCTTTTCCATAACCAGCTAATGAGGTTCAAAGGGGTGGGAGATGGAGTTAACAAAGGATGAGACAGCAGACGGAGCACATTTGTGCCCTGCCCAGCAAGGCAACAGCACAAGGAAGCTTGGTTTTCTCCTGCTTGTCTTTTTCCTCTGGTTGCTGATACCTTTCTCCATACATTATCCCACACTCCTGCTTACTGAGCAGCAAAAGGATCCTTCCCGAGTAGAGTGTGCATGTGTGCATATGTTTGCTAAGCTCAAACTTGAGAGGCAGCACTCCTGGGAGGTTTGCAGGTTGCAATACTCTCAGAGAAGGCTCTATGTTTTCACTGGGATAAGCCACACAGAAGCTCTCCTCATTCCCTGGCTTATCCCTACCTGGTTTTTTGCTCATACAGGGAAGGAAAGGTTCATAAGTGGGGAGATGGAGGCTCTGGCCCTGGCAGCGATACGGCTATGCCTTTGCCAGCTCCTGCCCCATTTCTTCAGCCTTAGCCAGGCACCACCAGGATTTCAGATGGCAATGGGGTTTCAGGATTGGCATCACTAGCTTTATGTTCATCTTTAAGAAAGCCAAGTCATCAACCAGGTCCCTTTCCCTCATCTCAGAAGTGGCTTTTCAGTCCTGCCGTGTTAGCAGAGCTGCTGGAGGGGAGTAAGGCTGACTATGAATAAGTGAGTGGGTATACTGAGGCTTTTTCAGCAGGACTTCAGGAGCTCCACTACAAAATTACCTGCACCTGCCTGCTCTGTGACAGCTTCATTTGCACATTGAGTTTTCCTGCACTGCAAAACCAGCACATCCCCTCCAAGACCAGCCCAATTTTACTTACGAGTCTGCAAGGCACAATGATGAGCAACTATGGAAACTTTTCTCACCTGCAGCTTTTCAGAAGAATCCACCTATTTTAAAATAAGAACTTATTTTATTCGAGCAATTGCTTTTATCCTAAAAGATATTAAAATCCTTTTAAAACCTGTAATGATATACACAGTCAGTCTCTACTTAGCTTTTATTGTTAGTAAGCGCAGGAAATAAGTAACTACTATCAACAAACAAGTTAGAAATTAGTCTATTCATTGTCTTTGCTGAAGTCACTTTACATGTTGCACTGTGAAATCTTTTGTGGAATGATCGCTGACCAGCCATGCTTGGGATCCACATTTTTGTCTCATCTCACACATGTCACTCATGTTTACAAACAGTCTTTACTTATGTATAGGATTAGCACACTCTTAATTTCAGAAGAGTGACAGCCAGAACACAAGTAGCTTAAAATATCAGATTGTCTCCCTGAAAGGGATATGCTTTGCATTAGCAGAAAGAAAGCTGCGTATAATGGTAAAAGCATTAAAGTGCCAGGGAAAGGTAAAGCTTTTTAGCCAGACAGCGTTTTGATGGGATGAGCATGGTGGTATTTCTGTAACACTCTAAGAAACATTAACAACGGTATCTGATATTTTCTTTCCTTCAAAGCCAACAGGAGAAAAATAAGGCACTCATTTAAAATTAAAACAACAACAAAGAAATAAACAAAGAAAAACAGCCCTTCACAGGACAGCCAGTCTGGGGGCTGTGTTGAGCTGGAAACAGCCTAAAGCCACTGGCAAAGGCTTCCCTTTGAGCCTCAAACAACCTGCAAAAAGATATCTTCCAAAACCGCAAGTCTCAGTTTCTGCCACATAAATTTGTTTCTATTCTGGATTTTGTGGAAGAGATTGACACCTTGTAGTGGTGCATCCAGGCAGAGAGTGAAGCTCTTTATGTAGTAAGTGCAGCTTGAAGTCACTTAAACCCACTGACCAGACCTATGCCTGATGACACAGCACTGCACATTCAGAGATGTGCCCACAAGGATAGTCATGGTAAGGGGAGAGCCCTGAAAAGGGCATGACAGTAAGGGCTGCCCAGGTTAAGGCTGGTGCGAGGGGAGGCCTCTTGCCTCTCTTATTAAATGACTTAGGAGCTCACATCTGCCTGATTGCACCATTGGCAGTTTTGTACATGGCATGCCAGCAGTTCTTCCCCAGAGTATGCCCCAAAAGATGGCCAATCTCTTGCTGGCCCCATCATTTTTCAATACTCTGCCCCACTCTCCTTAATCAAAATCACTTCAAAGACCCAAACCAGATTGATTCACATGTGAACACTACCCAAACTTTCTTCCAAGGGGGCAAATACTTGTCTTATGCTCCTTTGAACCCACTGTTGCCCATTTACTTGTATTTACTTTTCATGGCCTATGGCTGAACCATGGAAATTAGAAAACAAACTCCTATTCAGTAAGTCATGTCAAAGGTGACCGCTATGCCAGGGATTCGACTGTGGGACAAACATCCCCCTGATCAGAGGCCTCTTCTGCAGGGCTGCTGTCTCCACAGTTACATACCTGTCTGCAGAAGCCTTTAGTTTATCTTGTCTATGCTGGAAGTCCTAGACGATGCCATCAATCTGAGAGATGAGAGGGATGCTCCTTTGACACTCACACAATGGCTGCGGTGCAAGAGAAAGAAAATCAGCTCCCCGGTGAACCGCCTCCCTTTGAACCAGGCGGGGAGCGTCAGGGCAGTCACCATCTTCACATCCAGGTCTTGTGAACTGAGAGGCAGAGCAGGAGAGGGCACCTCAAGCCTCTGCAGGGGCACAGGGGCTGTGTGCACCCCAAGGTGCTCTAAAAACACAAACTGGCTCCTATTTTTCCATTGGTGTGAGCCAGGTGGATGGCTGGAGCAGGGGGTGCAGACCTCCCGCAGGCACAGAGAGATGGTGGAGTCTGCAATCTCTGCTTCTAAAACTGCCTGTTTCCGGAGGCTGGTTAGGGATCCTCATTCACTGTCAAGAGCAACTGAGTGCAGCAATGGTGTGCAGGGACCTAAGTGGTACTTTGCAGACCTCTGGTCTCTGCCCTCAAGACCAGAAGAAACAGGGGCTGGCATCTCAGTAGCTTTGCAGATGGTTAAATAGCCAGCTCTGATCCTCCAGAGAAGAAATCTGTAAAATGCCTAATGGCCAGATTCTGTGCTTTGGTATAATGGCTCCATTTAGACCTCATTTACCAGAGGTCCCAGACAGAAAAATAATCCAAATGCGCTTTATCACAGGGCTCTCTAACCCTCTTCCAATGGCCTTGGTTATGTCTCTTTGGTGATCAAGTGACTTTTGAGACTTGCTGACAAGAGCAAAAGAATAGAGCAGTATAGCTTGTCAGCAAAACAGGATTTCCTGGGACTTTCTTACTCTTTTAAGGCCCTTGGAGGACCTTTAGAAGTATTACAGGGCCATAAAAGGGAACTAGATGATGTTCCAGCTAAAAGCTACTGCTGAGTAAATGCAGAAGGGTTGACGGCGGTGATGTATGGTACGATACAACCCCCAAACATATCTGAGCATCTCAGTGTGCTTCAAGCCAAGATACTGCTTTCATGCTTCTTCACCATAGTGCTGATGAGAGCTCTCATCTGCTCCAGTTTACTAATCCTTCCACCTCATTGTAGCTTGGCTGCCCTGTGATCTGGAAAGCTGAAATTCAACAGACTTCCCCCAGATCAGTCAACTACCTTTCACTGGTGCAGTAACAACCAGGACTGTTACAAAAATGGGGAGTCTGGTGACCATATGGTCACTGTATACATCCTCATGGTGTAGGCATCCTCAGTACAGCATCTAGTACTGCAGACCAGGGAAGTCAATGGGAGACTGTGGAGTAAAAAACTAACCAGGAATCAAAAGGCTACCACAAATTACTTTGTATTGATACAGTTCAAAGAGCAAAATGAATAGTAGGAGATATGTATATCTGCAAACACACAAAGCAGGTTTGGAAGCCTAGTTTGTCTGCTATAGAGCAGTATTTTAGGATCAGGATAATAATTTCCCCAACTTTGGCTATAATATACAGGTGAGTCCTTGTACCAGGGAATACAAAAAGCTTTTAGGAGCAGTGCCAAAATACATGTAAATATGCATAAAACTAAACACTTCTTTCATAAAGTCAAACATCCCATGACACAGAGATGTTGAATTGTAGGTACACTAAACTTGCATCAGGTTCCCTAATGCTGACAGCTTTTATGCTCTAGAATCTAAAGCAGCATCAAAGACCGTGGAAGAAATGGTAGCCAGGATACAGCACCATTCCAGCTCTGCTATTGTCCTGTATTAATATTGTTTTACGTGTGAAAAGAGAACAAGTGGGAAAAAAGGAAGAAAGGAAGTGAGAAAGCTCAAATGGTAAAATATGAGTAGAGCTTTCAGAGAGAGTAGATCATTTTCATGCAGTTTTCTTTTTCTTTTATTTCTGGAATAGGACAGAGTCGGTGTTACAATAGCTATGCAGGCTTCCCTACGTGGGGCACAGCTAGAGACTGGCCCTGCTTTTAGGAAAGTGCTCCACATTCCCCCTCTTGCAAATACCCAGAGCAGACACATGTCTAAGCTGGCATGCTTAGCTTTGCATAAGATCTGCTGGCCCCACTTTGGTCCCACAACCAGTCTTTGCACTGAGGGCCTTAGGACATTAGAGGTTTACAATGAAAGTAGAAATGGAGCAAACATTACTAGGTTTCAGAAAACCTCATGTGCCCACTTACTGCTACACTGTCTTCTCTAGAAGTCTCCCTAAGGCATAGGGGTCCAGCCTAGGTCTAGGGTTTCTGCATATAAAGCACATGTATTCGGAATTACAGCCATGAATGCCATAATTGATGGATTGATGGGATTTCTACACAAAAGTGAGAAGTCAAAGTTTCCAGCTGAATTTGCTTTATTAATTAGGACCTAGCCCAGGCAGAGCCTCCCTCCCTGCTCTGATGGCCGCAGACAGCTGTACTGCTTCTGCATACTGCCACACAGCCCAGTCAGTTCAGAACCTATGAGTTATACCTGTAACGATAGCTAGTGAAAGGCAAACACATGTCAGACTGGCAGCTTTTGTTTCCTTTTTTACCTGCCTGCTGACAGGCAGAGAGGTGAATGGCTTACTTGAAACAAGCATCTTAGAGATGGGCTTGCAGCAGGCATTTGACCTCTGGCCTGACATGACAGCCAACAAGACTTGATGCAATACAGAACTGCATTGCTCACTTACATTTTGAGGTTGAAAGGAGGCAGAACTGCTGGTTTCCTCCCCCTCACCACCTTTTCCCTATTTCTGATGCTTTAAGCCTCTTCTTTTCTGTTCTGCCACCAGGAGAATAAAGCTGTGGCCAGGATGGAAACAGAGCAGCGACTGGTGCTGGGGCATTCTTTGCTGGCTTATGGGCATAGCCCACTTCCTGATAGCAGCCTGCAGCATGGCAACCAGGTCCCTCTTCCCTAAACCTCCAAATAATTTCCTGAATCTGAGCCTTGCAAAGCAGCATTCAGCCACACATAATAAACTCTCATATTCCCCCTTCCTCCAGGGACCTCAGGGCGATAGCGCAGAGCTTCAGAACCGTGCGAGGCTGCTTCTCAGTTACCGGGAACACTTAGCCCTTGTACGTGCTTCAGCATTTTAGAAATCGTGGGGTTTCATCGCTGCGCTGTGTTTAGCTTAGGGAGTGCAAATAAGTTCCCCGAGACTCATCGTGTGGTTAGCGCTAGCCAATGAGCAGGCTCACGAAGGGCACCACTTGCCAAAAGAGCAGATGTGTCCGAAGCCTGTACCAGTTAATTTCGTGACCTACTGAAATCACTGAGAGATTTATACTGCTAATTACTGACTTTGTTTCTGGTTTAATCATCCTTTCCTTCACCTTTCTGTAAGGCTGAGAAGGGAAAAAACACTAATAAACATCTCATATTCACCAGGATATTGTTTCAAATATACGCACATGAATTTAGAGATGCTTAGGCATTTGGGGAGAAAAACATTTACAAAGAAAATATTTTAACTAAAGCTTTTAGTTCAGTGGTGAAGCATATCTTTATTTCCTAGCCAGAATCCTTCATGCAGTGAAAGGAAAATGATTTAAAAATACTTTTTTTTCTTTTCTGGAAAGGAACAAATGAGCTGCAGTAGATTTTCTTGTAAATGCCCAGGAAAATGAATGACAGGGATGAAAGGCTGTCAGAATGTTACAAAATACACTAAGACCTTGATTCTGCAAAGTTTGACTCCCCTTTGTAAATACATTTAGCACATAATTTCACTGAAGCTGGTATGGCTATGTACATGCATAAAATCACAGCGTTCAGGCTGTCTCAGGGAGCATGTTAACCTAATCCTGTTCTCTAAATGGCTCTTTCTGTGATTTGCTCTGGCTTTATGTGCTTCATTTCCCTCACCCCCCCCGCACCTCTGTTGCATGGCTCCCATGTTTTCCATCAGTATCGGCACTAGGCACACCAGGAAAACACACAGGCAAAAAGGCTTGACAAAGAGCCATGGATTAATAGAGTTAACAGAAAAACTGTGTCCTCATTTTTTGCATAGCAGATCCAGCTTTGAAACGGATTCTTCCTAAAGCCTTGGGCAAATTACTCGAACACCCCCTCAGGAGGGGCAGCAGTGCTTTACAGAGCTGCTCAGCAGTCTGGTAATGTCACCAAGCTGACATGACCGTCACAGAATAAAGTCACCCAAATTCATTTGGAAGAGATCTGGTTGCTAGAAAAAGCACATAGTGGGCAAAAGACTGTATTTTGACCTTCTCACTGCAAACACTGCAGCTCAGGGAGCAAATGAGGAAACCAAAGGCAATGCAGCACATCCTCCAGCAGCTGCACTGCTTGATATGTTGACTATTTTAATGCCTCCAGGCCCCGAGGTGGCACCTTTTTCTATGGATTAGGCTAAGGAAGGCAGGACTGGGACCTCTGGTTTTGGTTTCTTCCTAGTGGGCACCAGGTGCCTTGCCTCCTGTTCCTATCATTTATTCAACCAATTTTCTGGGCTTACTTGCTCCTGTGGTTTGGAAAAAGGAAGAACTCTATAAGAAAAGTTGGGCTTAAGCACTGAAAGGCCTCTGTTACTTATTGCTTTGCATTTAAACCTTCTCCAGCTGATGGCCTGGACATTAATACAGAAGTGGCGCCGAAGTGCTAAAGCAGTCAGTCTCAGCTGCCCCGCAGACCAGGAGCAGTGGAGCTGTTTACGGCTCCCACGATCTCCTTCTGTGGGGTCCCTGAAGTTAACAGAGGTGCAGAGCACTCAGCCCCCCAAACCAGCGCCTTCGACATCAGTGCGCAACCCAACCGGTTGTTTCCCCAATCCGGGAAAATTTGTTGTCAGGGACTTAACTCTGTATGAAAGGAATGTTGTTTCATTTCAGAACCAGAGATTTCCGACAAGACAGAGCATGAGCTTTCTGAAAGGCGAGAGCTTTTTGTTTTTTTCTCACAAACATGCTCAGACATAGCTTTCCTTTCAGCTAATTAAGCTGTTTTAAAGCAAACTGGTCAAACAGTGACATCGTGGTGGGGAGCCTTGGAATCAATTGCATGATATAGAAGGCAGGACATTTAAAGGGTGACTTCTGCCATTGTTTCCCCTGGCTGAATCTTTTCTACTTGGTCAATGCTTCCAGAGTGACCCTATACAATTGGGAGAATTCAAAGCCACTGACCTCAAGAGATGCCATTAAGAAGGCAACTGCAGAATAAGATTTCATGGTTGGGAGCCAAATTTACCTTCTTCTTCCATGTCTTGATGCTTACAATATTTTATATGTATGTTTTCTTCCTGTCATTAGCATACTGCTAAACCAGCTAAATAAAAAGAGAAGGCAGACTTTAACGCAGCATTGGCAATAACTGCATCTTGGCTGCATGGGAGAGCTGCACCATTTAAGGTGAAAGCTAGAACTGGAAACAAATCATCTTACAGCATTACTGTGGTTCCTTCAGCTTTGTGACAGTGAGTGATTGGTAGGAGTAAGATTCACTTTGCTAGCACAGAAGATGGACTCTGCCCAGCATATATTTTGTTAAACAGACTATGACATCCATTGTTTTTCCAAGCTGCTGGATATAAAATTGGTGAGCTTCAACATCTGCCAAATGACCATACAGTTTCCCATGTGCAAAGAATAGACAAATCTGAAACATTAATAACCAGAAGCACTGGCAAAAGTGGGTTCCTCACTGGTTTCTTTCTGAGGACCTCAGGGAGGCCATTCAGCTGGGCAGCCGACACACAAAGAAACCTTGGGAAACCTGCAAATGGGCAAGCCACTGCTGCAGCCCCATGCAAAGCCCTGCGAAACACAGTGGCCATAGCTAGAGAGTTTCCCGTGCCACTGGAGAGATGCTCCATCCAGCTGTTTTCAGTGCACCTGAAGAAGCTAAGGCTGTGCCAAGGTCCACAGCATCTGGCCCCCTTTTCACAAAGCAATCAGAAATGGTTGTTTTGCCCCTGTGTGCTCAGCACACACAAACAAAATGGAGGTGATGCAGAACCATGTTGCAACATGTGATGAACAATCTCTACCTGTCCATTACTACTCCTGAAGAATCTACCCACCACCCAGCAAGCCTTCCTGAACATACCCTGCACACCTTGCAGCTATGTGGAGAGCCTGAGGCATCTGCTTGGGCAGAAGGTCTCCTGCAGGATCACAAGAATCCAGCAGCTCCCCATGCTGCATGAGGAAAGTGGTGCCTCCAGCTGCACTGGGGGGCTTGGGCCAGGGTTGTCCTGGGGCTCCTCATACAGTTACACAGGGCTGTCTTGCACTTGCATCCAATACCGTATGTGCATATGATTTCAGAGAGTACAAGGGGAATCTCTTTTAAACAGGATCATGGCCGCTAATTATGGGCAGAGATAGGGCATGTGTCTGCCCAGAGCCCTCTGTGCCAGGGCATTGCTCTGTTGAGTCAGACCAAACAACAGGGCTACAACCGTGGCAACAGAAGAGTCAGAGGGTGATAGAAGCTGACACATCACAGAGGGCCAGTGCCTCCACACACCCCACAGCTAGCAGCAATCCTGGAAAGACATCGCAGCTGGTTTTAAACCATTGGGATGGTCAGAGGAGCCCACCCATAGGAATGCATCAGCCCTGGGACGCCACTTTCTCCACGTGTGCACACATGTATGCTGGCACGTGCGAGCACCCTGCTCCTCTCCCCAGCACTGAGCCCCACTGGCCCCTCGCTCCCCTTCCTGTGATGTCGCATGTTCAACATGATGACTTGCTCTATAGAAGCCATGTGTTGTCATAATGTAACATCATTAAACAAAGTGTTTAGAGCAGTTTTTGCAGAGCCAGAACATGAACAACAAAACCCGCCAATTACAGTGTCATTTTGTGTAGTTGTTAAGGTTTCAAATGTCTCCAACTTTCTCTGGTAGGCCATATTGAGCATGTCACAGCGAACATCTGAGATAACGATTTGCTAGGCAATGTGAAATTCTCGCCTTTTTTTTTTAATATCCGAGAAGAAAGAGTTCTTTATAATAATTTGGCTCAAATGTCTACACACATTGCTCCAGCGTCTGTAGCAGCATGTGTTTCTAGGATTGTTCTGGAAGAGAAAATGCAGAAACAGCAGGGAGCAGAAGATAAACAGGCAATTCGTGACTCATTAAAACAAGCATTGGTAGCCAACATTGTGGAGTGTGTGAAGGCCCCAGATCCAACTCGCCTATAAACTTTTTTTACCAGCTGGACTTAGCATCTGTCAGAGTTTGGAAGGAGAGATAATCTGGTACAAATGATTTCAGTGTGTCGCATTTATTAACCTGCCACCTTACATAACACTGCTGATTGGGAACTGGGGGACCGGCTTGAGCAGTGACACAGCTTATTGTCCAAACGGTACAACTTCACTATTAAAGATGCTGCCTTCCCTGCCCCTTTTTAAATTATAATGAAGACAGTGGAGCAAAAGGGATAATGAAGCAAACTTAAAAAGCAGCTCAGTTCCGAGAAACGTATGTGCAAAACAATATCCTCAGCACATCTTTCTTGCTTTGCTTTTTTGCCTTCCCAGTCCCCACTTTCCTCCACATGCTCAGAAAACTTTTTAGTCTGCTTGCCACAGGAGCTGGGATACACACCTCTGAGTAAAACAAATGCCCTATCTCACTCCACAAGCTCCTGCCTTCTGAGTGCAATGTTACTTACTGCCTGAACGGCTACAGGAGTGGAAAACACTGTGGATGTCATGGCAGGCTCAACACCCCCCACAAAAATGAACATGATTTTTTCCAAAGCATTTTAGAGAGTTTCAAATATGTTATCAATTTTTAACGCAGTTTCTTCCATTAAGGGCCTGATCCGTCTCTAATTAATATAGATGGAAAAATTCCTTTTGATTCCAAAAGAGAAAAGGCTGGTTCCTGATGCTCTGCAGGAACTGCTGTCTTGGCAAGATTCATTAAAAATAATACATATACATTTATCCTAGTTTGGGATTCAGCTCTTTCCAGCTCACTGCACTTACTAGGGACTACTTGACAAATAGAAAACCGCGAAGTGGTGTTTTGCTCCTTTTCCAGATCAGTTGCCATGAATTTCAAATTAATAGAGATGTTTACTCGCTAATACAAAATTTACATGTATTAGCTTATAAAATATGAATATGCCAGTTTCTTGTTTCAAAATACAGTGTTGCCATTTAAAAAACAAAACCTGCAGAGACTGTGGGGGAAGAAAACCCAACACTCAGGCTTAGGAATACCTCACATTTCATTTTGGTTAGCCTATTATTTGTAGTTTTGAAACTTTATTGGTCCCCGATCTAATCTTTTCTGAGTATGAAAACATTAACATATGGTTTAACACAGCACAGGGCTGGAAAGTCCATATCCCAAATGCACATTGTATGCAGGGTGACATTCACACTAAATATCATCCCACAGGGTCTGTACTCCATTTTACCTGGGATTGGAGAGCCATGAAATCTCTGGAAAAGTTGTTCATGAGTCTGAACCAAATGGCGTGCAGTGTACTGAGATACTAGCAGCGTGTGCTGCTGCCAAAGGTTGTGGCTCAAATGTCTCTCTAAGTAACATTAAAAATCTGCTGCTTCATGCCTATGAATTTCAATATTTATAGCGTTCAATAAAATGGTCCACTGTCAGAGAGAGATGTGCCACTGTGCACTCTCTGAGCAGATGGGCTGCAATATGGCACATTTACATGGACCAGCTGTGGAGTGCAGAAATGAATGCTGGTCAGAGGCAGGCTGGAGGCGCCACATCTGGAATGCAAACAGACCTGCCTCCGCAGCCACCGGGACCTTCCCTGAGCAGGACGAGCTCTGATTTAGGGCTGCTCACCAGTGTACCTTAAACTGCATCAAGAGTCCTCATTAACACAAGAGACTACAGTGAGGTTTAGGGCCTGGAGCTTCTCTGCTGGGCATCTGTTAGAACCCGGGGATGGCACTCTGTAGCCTGGCGTAGAAGCACCCCGGGGAGGCATTTTCTCCTGTATCACGTTATGGGCTAAATTTGACTTCTTTTTTTCCTTTTAAATTCTCTCCTGCACTGTGTTGTACACTGAATGCCTTCTGATGCAAGCAGCAAACAAGCTACTCTCGTCTCCCATCCCTCCCTATGACCCCCTGTGCAACCAGGGAGCCTGCTAATACTCTGAAATGTAATTGATTTTTTTTAAGCAGAAAACAGTGACTACTCCAGCACTGCATAAAAAAGAATAAAGCATGCATCCGCTTTGCTTCTGCAGTAAAAGGGGATTTTCGAGCCTTTAGATCACCATTTCTAGAAAACAAGGCCGGTGGCCACTTCTGAATAAATCATTTTACACTGCGCTTGGGCAAAATCTCAGAGTCTCTGAAGTCCATGGCAGAATTCCCACTGTTTTCAGGTAGAGTTAGGATTTTGCTCAATTACAATAAATAGACCTTAAAGTGGGTATAAAAAAAAATTTACTCACATATTAAGGCCCCTCTGTGCTTTCAGAGTGGTCTAATGTGTCCTTAGTGTATATAAAAATCACGTGCTTAAATCAAAAGGACAGAACAAATGTATATCTTTGATACAGTACAGAAATAATCAAAACCAAATTAATATCTCTGATAATGCAAATAAGACCTTCCAGTTTTTCTAGATCAACATATGTCGTCACCACATTTTACTTCCATGGAGGTGTTAAGTGTGTGCAGTGGAAGGGAATACAGGTATTGTCTGGCATTTCAGCTTTCCCAGAGCTAATACCAGAGATACGGTGCCAGCTGAAGTGTGGTGCTGTGCAGTATCTAGCCTGCTGCATGGCAGCTCCCACATTTACCTGATTTTGGAGGATAAATGAAAGAGTTTCACATGCCCCTGAGGCTGAACACACAAAGCATGGAAAGAATTGGTGTTTTTCTCCTAGGGAGTTTTCTATCCCTCCTCTCCCCCTCCTCCTATCTCCCACCCTCTCACCCCTGCCATTCACAGATTTTTAAAGCATTTTTAAAGGCTTGGCTGGTTTTAATGAATAGGCACACAAAAGGGGAAATAAACTGCCCAGTTTATGATTGCTTCTGTCATCTCACTGGAGGAAGGCATGGCAAGAGCTAACATGAATCTAGCTTTAAAAAGACCATTGCTATGTATATACCCTATTCTTTTTTATCATTCCTGGGTATCTGTGACACTGTGAAGCCCAAATATGCTGTGGAAATTCATCACCAACACATACACATCAAGGACTCTGTAGTGCAGAGATTCAATGTGCATTTAAAAATTACAGTGAAAACAGATACATGCACTTTGTGCCCAATTCTGTTCTCAGGGACTTTAATAGCAGAACTCCCTTTGACTGCTGGGGGGGCTGCAGCATGGAGCAGTTCTTTGTTCTTTGATCAATAATTCAGAGTACATCTGAAATCACACATCCAGCATACTCCGAAGCTGCGCAGAACATAGCACATTGCACATCAGCAATAATACCCTGAATATGGTTAGGGGCTGAATAGCTCTGTCCTCATGGGCAGGTCCCAAGGACTCTCCCTCTGCACAGGGACACAGCTCCTCTTTGCTCTGCCAGGGGACAAAGCACAAATTATGCTGCAGGGCTGCGGGCGCTGTCTGAGAAGCAGAGGACTGTGATGCCAGCCCAGGAGAGGAGAGCCCCTGCTCAGCCGCGTAGTGAAAGCTAAGCTGGGGAACATGAGGATGCATGAGGATTTAATGCACACATACATTGAAACCATCAAGGATGTGTGTGGACAGGAACGGAAATCAGGCAAAAAGTCTCTTCCAGAGACCTCAGCAATAGGGAAATCTGGGACTCAGCCCTGCAGCTAGCTGGTAGTGTAGCCATAGCCCTGGTTTCTCTGCCTGTGAACCAGAAAGAAAAGCCCTACCCCATCGCAAGGGTGCTGCAGTTCTGGGGCCACAGGGTCATATTCATACTAAAAACACAGAGAGCTTGGTGCCCTTTGGACTGACAGCTGCCTGCTATTCAAGGACGGCTTAGATAATTGCTATCTTACAGCTTCTGTGTTATTGTAGCCTCTCAGGTCTGTTAGGGCTATTCTAATCTAGATTTACAGATGTCACCTTCCTCCTCCTCTGCCAGGCAAAATTGTGAGACCCACCTGAAGGGGAGAAGGAAAGCCCACAGGCCAAGAGAGCACTGCTGGTCAGCTCCCAGATGATCAGAAATAAGTTACAGCACTTGGAGCCACGATCTGTCTCTTGCTGCCTGGACTCGAAGGTGACAGACAGAGCCGTTACCATCACAAATCACTCCGATGCTGGATATCCATCAGGCAAGCACTGTTCCAGTGCCGGGCTGTCTGGCACAACATGTGCCTGTCATGGACTGCTGCACATGCAAGTTTTCCCATCTTGTAGGAGATATTTTGACCATATTTTGACCTTCCTGACAAGAAACAAGTCTATTTACTGCTAGCTTCTTTTCATAAATAACTCAGCCCTTACCACACCGCACACACATGTGTATTTGGCTTCTAGTGTTATTTATTATCCTTTATATTCTCTTTTCTTTTCCTCACATTGCAGAAGCAGCTCAGGGAATACATGTTTATTAGAATTGCTGTTAGGAGTTTTACAAGGACTCAGACCTCAAGGTCTATTTGATCTCATATATTCTCTGCCAATAGCAGCATCTGATTGCTCAATAACACTATAATCCTGGGTGATTGCGTGGTAAAGTGAGATTTTTTGATCTGATCAGATTATTCAGTGGAAAAAGGCAGGTGTTAAGGGGTTACTGACAGGTCCTTGCTCATCCTCAGGACTTGCTGAGTCCCAGCTCTGGGACAAATTTAGAGCAGACTGTGGGCTAATCTGACTTAAATTGTTCTGGCAGTGGTCACCCGTGGGTGACCAGTGGGCTACATGAGATAAGACCACAGGCTGTATTCAGCCACAGACTATGTTCCCCACCTGACAGTAGCACATGAATATTAAGTACCACTTTTAGATAGCAAATAGTCTTGATTTTACTGAGTAGAATGGTCTCCTAATGCTTTACCCCTGCCCACAGTGCAGAACTAGCACAGCCCAGGGAAAGGAGGTAGGGATTCTGTGCACCAAATATTGCTGCTGAGCAAAGGTGGTTTGGAGGGATTATTTTTTCTGTTGTACTGGCGGAAATCTGTTGGCAACTGTGAAATCAGCCTGAATTTCACATTCCTTCATAGCTTGCAAAGGAAAATTAACATGTTTTTTTCCTTATAAATGGAGTACGTCTCACCTGGACACCAATGCAAAACAAGTGAGGAACTCTTTCGATGGGAAGGAAAGGAGGTACTGTGGTACACCTCAGCATCTGCTGTGTGTAGGGGAGCATGGAAAAAAAATGTCTGCAGGTATTAAACCAGAATTGTTGCACTAGTGACTGAAATCCCAATTTTCATGCAAACGTTATGGAGCAAATTGCTGCCTGACAAAGCAAAATTGTCACAATATATAGCTTGAATCAAGATGCCAAGGAAGGCCAGCGTGTGCTGGCCAGCAGCAGTCTAGCAGAAAGAAGCAGCAGTAGAGTTTGGTCCATATGTTTGTCCTGCTCTTGCTGCTGAGCAGAATCCTGCCGCACTGGTTTCAGAGCTTTGAAGGCCAGAAGGGACCATTACATCATGCCGTCACCAGCCCTGGCTGGGGCTGCCCGGGCAACAGATGGCTGAAATGCAAGCAAAGCTCATCAGGAGAAAAAAATTCTGCTTTATAATAATTTGCCAGGGAAAAAAAAAATAAAGCAACCCAAACCCAGGAAATCCTCAAACTCTGTGAAGAGCTTTACCAGCAAGAGAAAAAAAACTAAACCAAACCAAATCGAACCCAAAAGCAAATGAACAACCAGCCCTGCAGTATTTTGTTCTGGAAGCATCAGAGCATGATGTTTTTAAAACAAATCAGGCTCCCTTGGGCTCTTAGCAGCTGCCAGACTGTTTCATCCCCCTTTTAACAGTGGGAAGCTTTTCAGCCTTAAGATTGTGTAGCGCTGGCAGGGGGGCATGTGTGTGTGTGTGTGTGTGTATGTGTGTATTCGAGTGGGTCAGGACTTTGCTGAAGGCTCAGACCATACTGCTGCAAAGCTGTATGTCCTCAGAGGAGCTGTGGATTGCCTCCACTCATGGAGCTGTGTGGCACAACGTGCTCTCTCCAGGCAGCAGAGCTGATGTTTAAGTTAGCAGAGAGGCAGGGAGGAAAATCAGGGGGAAATCGCCTAAGGGGAAATCACCCAGGAGGAGGGGCCAAAGCAGTCCCAGGTCCTCTGGCTTACCAGCTCTTTACGGAAGGAGGCTTCCCAGAGTTGACTGTGGAGCAACGTGGTGGAGGCATCTCAGGGCCTCCAGGAGTGTACTTGGCTAGCATGGGCATGGCCAGCCCCAGCCATTGCTGCACTCCATCCGCACTGCTCAGCACAGCAGCCAGCCCCATCTGTGCCATGTCCCATGCTAGCACAAACACCCTGTGTGCCAATGTTGGAAAGGTGCCTGCCAAGATATGGTTAGCACCCAGGTGCAAATCTTGTAAGAAATGTCCCTCTGTAGCACTCACAAGCACCACAGCCCACAGAAGCACTACAGAGGGGCCCATCCAGGGCAGCAGACCTGGTGTCAAGCGAGCTTATCCCTTGAGCTGCCTTGGCAGCAGTATGGCCGCAGCCTGCATGGTGCCTAAGATCTCACCACGGTGATGCAGCCTTCAGTGCTTGCATGTCAGTGGCTGGTCCTTGCACCCCTCCTTTCTCTGCAGCACTAGGATGTGGCTTCCTTTGAAACTGGGGGCAAGAGTGAGGCATCAACAACGGTGTGATGCTGTTTTCATTTTGCAGTTTATCTGAATAGAACTGAGAGCACTGCAGGGACAATGAGAGAAATTAGTTTCTAAAAACATATGACAGAGTCAAGAGCATAGGGTAGAAAACCTGCCATAGGGTAGTGGCCTATTTGTAGGCCTGGGCATGCGGCGCTTCCCACTGCCCAACATGTTAAGCCTGTCATAAGCAAGGTACAGGACTTTAAAACTTAAAGGGCTTCTGAAGGGCAAATGGGCCCCCAGGTTTCTGCAGTGACTCTTTATCTTTTGGTACCTCCACTCTTTACTTCCACATTGGTTACTCCATTTCAACTTCCAGGGCAACCCTTTTACTGTGTCACAGCAAACCCACTCAGTGCTCCAAGATCTTTCTGCAGATAACTCCCTTCAAAGTGGGGTGAGAAGCAGAACAGAGCCCCAGTGCTGCAGTGCTTCACACGCCGTCAACAGGGTTCTGGGCATTTATAAATTTGTACCAGTCTCTGGATTTATCTTAGGGCTGGAAATGAATAATACGACACAGTAAATACTCACGGGGGAAAATGCAAACAGGTCATCATTCATGTGCTAAATTTTTTCCTAGTATCTATCGTGCTACTACTTACTGGCCAGAAAGACTTTGCATAGCAGTAAAACTGTCTCCCCCTGGTAAAATGAGAATGGGGGTAGAAGGCATAGAGAATATTTGCATTTAACTTCATCTCATGGAGACAGAACATTAAAATGCTATTTGGTAACTTAGTCATAGAGAAGAATAGTAGAGCCATAGGACTTTTTTCTTTTTTTTTTTAAGATGTAACTCTTTTAAGAGTCCCCTTAAGAGCGCTCAGTAGGGTGTGTCAATATTGCTCCCCATGGAAATCATATGGTTTGCCTATGCAGACAGTGAATTGTTTTGTGGCTGTGAAATATTGTGTGTTGCCCTGTGAGCAGTGGAGCCAGTGGCTCGAGGAACCGTTGTTGAGACTGACAGTTACATTGTGCCACTGAATAGTGAAACGGCAGAATCAAAAACTCAAGTGGACCCAGACAGAATGTCCTGACCTTTAAGTAAAAGGCTGATTGGATATGGTGGGAGCTCCCCTTCATCTTCCACCATAATCCATTACACCTTTCTTGGCAAACTCTCGTAATTCATGTAGCCGCACAGATACATTTCCCATAGAATTTTTTTACATGCTTATCATTAAATTTATCTCATATAACTTACTTGCCTTTGTATGGTCCAGTTGCGATGTGAAGTGTCAGCTCCCTATGTTCAAGCATTCACTGTGTCCTGCCTAAGGAGTAACTGCTCCTTGCAGTGTGAAAGCCCAGCAATAATAAATTTGTAGGAACCCAGTCAGAAGGAAAGTTTCTGTATCACAGAAATAAATACATGCAAAGATATTACATAATGACCTGCAGTGGAAAAATAACAGACCCCAGCCACATGAAAGATGTGAACTTTATTACACTAGGTCCATATTTTGTGCTTGTCTGAACTAGACTGTAAAGTATTTGGGGCATGCACATTTTATGTGTCTGCAATGTGCCGTGCACCGTACCTTACGAGTAAGGAAGAAAATAATAATGGCATTATTCATGATGGCTGCAAACTCTACTTTAGAGACAATCAATGTTATATAAACAAAAGAGAGTAAAACTGTGGTCTTTCAATATTCATTTTTAATTTCAGAATTTATATTTACCAGTTTACTTAAATAATTGTTATATGTGTAGATAAGGAAAGACAGCAGAGTGAAAAGACACTAGTTTTTAACAGGACATTACTAGCATGCGTGGAAAGACGAGTTTCCTTCTTTAAATACATCACGTTGATCCTGGAAGTCAGAGCTAGTATGGTTTGTCCACAGTGCTCATTTTAGTGATGATAGAGTAAAATGTATATTCTATATCACCCTTGTCCAAATTAATTTTTTCCTTAGAAACACATGAACTTGTGGACATATTTTTTCCCTTAAAAAAGTGTTTAAGGGCTGACTGCTCCTTTTCTGCTTCTTAAAATAAGTTAATGACCTTTATTTTTGAGGCCTTGAGAGTGAAAGCTTTCACACACTTTGCATGTTTGCGATAGAGTGTTTGTAGTAAAGACGCACAAATCAATTTTATATTATGGTACATTTAAAGACATATTCCTCTAAATGAGGCTGTATATACAGACTTCTTATTTGCCTAGATGCTATCTCCTCTGTGGATAGATTACTCTGTTATAAACACACATTTCTCTTGCCCGATGATATGCGCTTCACCCACTTCCTTTGAAACTGTACAACAGCTCCCAACACGTCTGAAAGTGGCACTGGCATTTCTTGCATCCCTCTTCTGCGAGAGGCAAGAATCTTCAAACTCAATTAGCATTTTAAAGAATAGGTTCAGTTTTGTGGTCCATTAAAGTCAGCTAAATTGATGCACTGCATGTCTTTATTTCAAAAATAAAGCTGAACAATTAAAGCCCGTGTCTCTTTGCTCAGCTTTTGATTCCTCACAAAGCTTTCCCACTTGCTGCCTTTGGATGTAATGTTAACAAAGTCAGTTAACATCAAGAGCAGCGCTAACAGGCATGGCACAATTCCTTGTTTTTGCTCAATCAGTCTGTGTTCAAACTATCAGTTTGATTTATTTGTCCACGCTGACCCTTATTCACCACTTAATTATCCTCGTATAATGTTTCAAGAGCCTCCTGACACAAGGAGAAAGACAATTGCCGATGTTCTGTGGAACAACTGTTGACCTGATGGCCAAAATGATGACTGCGGGTCGAAGGTTGGTCTCCTTTTGAAGAACCCACTCCATTCTTGAGGGCAGTGGCCAGAGCCACTTAGCCGGGGTGCTGCTGGCAGTGGGCAGCCTGCTGGCCCCTGGTCCCTCAGCACACCCAGGGTCAGCCTGGATAGCCTGGCCGAGGATAGCCAGCTGACAGCCAGCCCCGGCTGAGCAGCTTATCTGCTGAAAGAGCCAAGGCTCTGAGCAGGCAGTTGGTGGGCTCACTCTGATCCTCTCTGTCCCTGCTCTGCTCCAGCATCAGCGACCGTTAACTGCATCAGCGCAGTTAATTGGAACTAGTCTCAACACCAAACTGGCAAACCCAAGATCAGAACCACGTCCTCTAGAAAAAACAGATGCTATAAGTATGACAGTCTCTATTATCACCCCTGAGCAAAGGGGCTGGTCCTTATTCTTATCTCAAAGGATACTAGTTTAAGGTTCCCGACGTGTATGCTCAGCCCCATGCCAGAGATGGTGCACAATGACCTCCATTCATCCGGAAAGAGTCCTTTCTGCCTCTCCAGCTTAGAAACACTGAATGACATTCCTATTCGTTTCCCATTCAAAAGCGAATAATCAACTAATAGGTTAATTCTGACAGGACACTGGCATCTCATGGGGACAGAGGGCATGATCCACATTTTCAGGGAAGCTGAAACAGCGCTCAGGAGCTGGGGAAAAAGGGGGTTGAAATGGCACGGTGTGAGAGTCTGGGCCTTTCTCAGCAACTTGTGCAGGAATTCTAGTTGTCAGATGTCAGGGGGTGTGCAGGGAAAAAATCTGGTCCTCTCTTAAAAGCAGGAGTCATCTCCAGTGTAGGCAGCCAGAGCATGTTTAGTTCAAGGTTTTTTTCAACTGACCTTCCCTGACCATATGGGGTCAATATTTTAGTAAATTTACACCATTTTAGATCACTGTTTGAATTCTGCTTCTGAAAGGTATGCTCAGCTGTAAATGTCTAGCATCCTTCCCACCACCAGGTAAAACTTGGTTGATCAGCTGCCCATCTTTACAGCCTCAAGAAGGACTGCCAGGCACTGCAACTGGGAGCAGACTTTGCGATGCTTTAGGTGGGATCAGCACAGTGCATGGCCAGCCCTGGAGCAGAGGAGTACACAGCCTAACTCAGGACCTCGCTTACCAATGCCTATACTCCCCAGACACCACCAAGCACCTGAGTCACAATGAGTGTGAAATCACAGAGGGATAACATGGCAGCCTGAATATCAGTGTTGGGTTCGCCAGCTCATGAGAGCCTGGAGCATAACGCAGTTGGTGTTTGGCTTCCTGCTTTCTTCCAAAACTCCTCTTTGAGCAGAAATGTTCACACATTAGTATTATTGTCATGTGAAAAGCTTTTATACTTAGTTTTCAGGCAACAACATTTTATGTTTTCATTTTTAATGAAAACTCAAAAGCTGTCAAAGAAATATTTTGGCAAGACAGAGAAAAATTGTTTTCATTGGTCTTTTCCAGGAGAGAAATAAATAAATATTTTCCCAGCTGTCTTTATTAAATCACAGACATCTAGTTGTGAAGGCAGGATGCCATCAGCTCTTTGCGGGCTCCTTTCTTGATGTCCCTGGGAAATAATCCTCTATAATCCGCAGCGCTCGTATGTTCAAAACCCTGTACAAGCAGGAACTGCTCCCATACTGACACTGACCAGATAGTTGACCCCTCCAGACAACAGAATAAGAAGTGGTCAGTTGCCGTATTTCCCATGTCACAGAGGTAGATTGGAGCAGAAGATGAAGTGTCCAGAATCGCAGAGCTCCAACCTGGAGCTCCTTGAAGACCTGGAGGTTGCTGCTGGACCGTGACAGGTTATAAGAGACTTGTTCAAGGCCACACGGCAAGTCTCTGTGCCAGGACAGGGGTCCTTCTCCTCGAGGCCCTGTGTGCAACACACAGTGGCTGTTGGCAGCTGGCTCTTCCCCATTGCAGGGATGACCAGCCTTCTTCCATCTGCTTCCCATGGGTCAACATGAAAGGCTGGCTGCAGTGGTGCAGTCCCCTGCCTCCAGTCACTTCAAAAGCAACGGAATACCACGCAGCATGGTTGTTCATCTAGGTTTCCCCATCGGGAAGCCTGTATGAGGGGCTGGGTGGGAAAACCCAGCAGCATGGGGCAGAGGGGCACACACATGTGAGCTGGGAGCACAGGGAGGACTCAGCCAGGGAATGCAGCGCTCAGCCGTGAGCCAGGGGCCACCAGCACACTGTGTCCAGCACACCCTAGTTTCTCAGCTCGGCGATGCCTCTGGGAAGGAGCTCTCTGTCCCTCTGTGCTGCAGCTGTGCTGGTGTAAGGCTCAGCACCAACCCGTTTCCACACGATGGGCCTTGGTGTAAACCCCGCAACTTTTATCATTGCTTGGAAAATCAAATTATGGCTATTTTATGGTACCTAGGAGAGGGCCAAGAGTTTCCCTGAAAGCTCATCCTTCATTTTGAAAAGAGCATCTAATCACTTAGAGGCAGAATAGCAGGACAGGGAAAGTCTCAAACCTTGTCTGAAAGATGGAAAATTTATGGCTGCAAAGGGCAGCGTATATCAAAGAGCTTTTGGCCAAGGCTCACCAATAAAGCAATTCACCTACTGGGTGATGTGAGGACAGAGCAAGATGAAAGTAAAGTTCAATCATTTCTTCCCATCGCAACAAAAAGGTTGATAAAGAATATACTTGATATCAAACAGAGCTTCCTGCTGTCTCTAGTTACCTGGGAGTTTGGAGCCTGCAGTTTGAATAATGTTTCCTCCATAATAGGGTTGACAGCAGAAGTGTGGAGAGACTGATGGGCCTTCATGCAGGCTCAGCTTTTGTAGTTCAGGCTCATTCTTTATTCTCAGAGTGGAGCAGATAATAAATGTGTAAATAAATAGTTACCAATCTTCTGGCATGGTAAAATAACTAGTTGCTTTCTTGTGCTGCAAAAGAATTCAATCATACTGATGGTAAAACTGCATTGTTTGCAATGTTTCGTGCACTTTCCAAATAGCTCAGGAAAGTCATTTGCATTGTTTGAGACGGAGCGTGGGTAATGCTAAATGTGTTTGCCAATGGGACTGAAACAAAACAGCCACCACTGTAATTTGGGAAAGTTCAGTGATTGTAAGAAAATTAAAATCAGTGACTTTTTCTCCTTTTCTTTGCTTATAAGAACAAATTTATATTAAATTCTGACTTGGTCTGATGTTCTTAGCATGTTTCTTTGTTTACTGTGAGCTCTGAGGAAATGATACACAACTGAATTTATATTATAAGCTATGGTCATAAAAATAGATATAATTTTATGTATATATAAATACTGCTATTTTCACTTGACTGCAATGGCTGTTGAGCTCTGGGTTTATCACAAGTTCGTTCACTTGGGGGCAATTTTTGTCTCCTAGTTCCACGGTAAAGCAGTCACAGTAAAATATTCTAAGTGTTCCTAGCTCTTTGGTATTTGGTTGTTTTTTGGGGGATTGGTTTGATGGGGGGTTTTGTGTTATACAGCATATAAGCCAATGATTTTAATAGCAGATATAAGCTAAAGTAATGCACGAATGCTTTGGATATGTCTGGGCAAAATAAGCATTTCAACAACTATTTTCCTTCAAAATTTGAGCAAAAATTTTGCTGGTCATAATTTTTTAACTGTTTTAAAGCCCAGCCCTATCTTTAAACAGGCTTCCATGCATTTCTCCTGTACACTGAGGCAGGTCAGGGTTGTACTAATGAAAAGATGCCGTCAGTGAGTACATTACAATCTTTGGAATGCAGTTAGATGAGATAAGCTGGGAAGTTTTAAGGAGATGCCCAAGAAGATGAGAGTGAATACACCCTGTGAAAATCTCCTAAATTAAAGCATAATCTCTGGGGAAGACCTTTAGAGATGACTGGAAGTGCCATTATTCCCCTCAGCTTGGTGCTTCAAAGGCACTTTTTTTTCTTTTTTCCCTTCTGTGAAGAACTTGTTCTCAGGCAGCTTGAAATGAGATGAGAATTTTTCCTTTTTCAAAAGGAAATTCAAATGTGAACCAATTCTTAGGCATAAAGTTACTGCAGAAAAATCTCTTTTTCAGTATTCTTTTTTAGTGGAAGAAAACGCAAACTCTTAAAATTGAAATAATTTCTCTAAGATTTTGATTTTTTTTTTGTTGGTCAACTGATTATTATTTTTTTTTTAATCCACAGTCAAAATGTTTACCTGAAAGTGTTTTGACAACTGAGGCATTTACTGTTTCAGTTTTAGTTCTGTAGTGACAACAAAAACGTGAAACACTGTAAATTTTGACAGAAATGAGAAAAACAAACAAGAAAACCCACAAAAAACCTGAGGAAAGATAACTGACATTTTCAACTCAGCTTTTCTGGTCAATACCTGTCTTAACTCATTTGTAAAATACAGCCCAGGATAATATGCATACAAACTTGCAAAACTGTGATGCTCTTTTTTATCCTGGTGTTAAAGAAAACACTTCTTGCTCTTCTAAGGATAGTAGCCTATGCAAAGCCCTAGAATGCAGTGCAGAATTGCTTGCTACAATTTCAGATGGCAACTCAGCATTAGCAGCATCCTTAACATCAAAAGGCTGAAAATCGTGCTTAAGGTTAAATACTGCTTAAATGCAATGCGGCTAAATAGCTGCATTGACACTTCATTAATTACTAAATTAATGCCTTTAGCAAATAGCCTGTCTGCACACTCAGTGTCTGTTTCCTCCACAGATCTCTCCAGGCAATATTAGCAGTTAGAGGAGTAAATACAATTACAGTGGGTGCAGACTTAACTGCTTGTGTCAGTACGATTTAGGTGACAAGATAAAGATCTTCTGAAGGTGTCAATGAGTCAATGCTACCCTTCTGTGTAGTAGTGTCATAAGCTGTTTTTACAAGTGGACTCACGAAGTGAAGAGCTTGTGTTCAAGGTACTGTTTCTATTTAAACATGTCTCTGACAAAGCGGCCACCAAATCCCTGACTTCCAAAGCAGAGGTCTTTGTCTCAGCAAGTGCATTCAAGTGCAGCAGCCGCTGTGTGGGGAGCTCTACAGGAACAGCTGCAACAGAGGACTGTTAGAGGTTCACATCTTTTTGCAAGCGAGAATTTCACTAAGAGGTTTGTGATGTCCGTGTTGTAAAGAATATTTAAAACAGAAAAGTGAAAGTGGGTAAAACCAATCTGGTTTATTCTAGTGACTGAATTCTTGCATTCTTTGGAGCAGAGAGAGAGAAGAAACTCCCATGCTGCCATAAACAGTCTTTCACAGATCCAAACATGTGAATCCTGATGATAGCTGGAGTGACAAAATACAACTTACTGGAAAATTCAATTGTAAGCAAACAGCACTATGATCATTGTGGGGACAGGATCACACCCTGTCAGCAGAGGGCAGAGGGACTCCCTGCCTCAGATAACAGATGGTTACATACTCAATTTGCTTCCCTGATTTCAAACAGTGCCCAAACCTAGCGGTGGGGCTCTTTGGTTGCAACATTCTTCCTCTCTGTTCACTACATGCTCACATTCACCAAGCTTGAGAGACGCGGCCAGAGTTTGGACTGTTTGAAGTCTGAGACTCAGATCTAGGACTTTTCTCCATCTTGTGGCAGGTCATTTTCCCCACATCAAGACTCCTTCTAATGAACTTTCTTCCAGGCTTTGCTGGTTTCAGAAATAGTTCTATGTCCATAAAGAATAGAGTTTTCACCATAAAAATCACTGTTACGCTCTCTCCAGTTGGGAACCTGAAGGCACGCAGGCACAGTGTCCCTACAACTGAGAAGGGCTATTCTAGGGATTTGTTCCAATTTCCACTTAATATAGATGTGCTGGCACAACCTTGTGCTGACAGGTGAATGCTGGTGGAAGAGCCTGCAATTAGAGCAGCAGAGCTCTGCTTCCTCTGGGAGGGCCACACCAGTCCCTGAAGCTCCAGCAGAGGTCTGGAGAGCATCCAGCAGCCTTCTCTTGATCAGTTCTCCACCAGAAAACCTGTCAAGCGCAAGCCGTTCTCTCAATGTCTGCTTCCTAAATCTGCCAGACAGGTCAGTAGAATCACAGAATCATAGAATCAGCTCCATCGGCAAAGACCTTTAAGATCATCAAGTCCAACCATTCGCCTAGGACTGCCAAGTCCATCACTAAACCATGTCAGTAGCTCATGACCTCTCAAGGCAGCAAGACAGCCCTTCAAGGAAGTGGCCATTTCAGTTGGACAGGCTCAGTTTGAGATCGAGTGCTGGGAAGTACTAGACTGCAATATTAGTAGTAGTAGTAGTAGTAGTAGCAGTAGTAGTAGCAGTAGTAGTATGTATTTTTGTGGGGCTTGCCGGCAGAACTGGGCACCATGGGCATTTGCCACCGGCCCGGGCTGCCACCTGAATTCAGTGCCATGCCGCCCACCTGGCCACCAGCTTGTCTTAAAGCAAGAGCACCATAATGAAACATGAGATTTAGAGCCTTGCTGGTTTGGGGCCATAGCTATTACAAAGTCACATGTTTCTTGATTATTGGCAATAGTGGAAGGATGTTTATGTCATTTAATTCTTCGGCAAGGAACAAATGCATTAGAGTCAAAACGAGGACAGAAAATGGTTTTTAAGCCTTTACTAATACTTTTATATATTTTATTTTTATTTTATATTTTATTTATGGAACTAACAGGATAAAAATTTTTATTTACTAACCCTAACTCTATCACATATCCTAAGACATATGCTTTACACATACATTTTTACATATTATTATCATGCTCAGTGCAGCATGAATACTCTGTAAAATTCATGTTCTTGTAATTAGAAGATATCATGGCTGTTCCAGAGATCTGAAAGAACTGCCTAATCTAGAATCATAGAATCAACTCAGTTGGAAAAGACCTTTAAGATCAAGTCCAACCATTACCCTAGGACTTCCAAGACCACTACTGAACCGTATCACTGAGAGCCTCATCTACACAGTTTTTTAACACTTCCAGGGACAGCGATTCCACCACTTCCCTGGGAAACCTGTTCCAATACCTGATTATGCTCTCTGTGAAGAAATTTTTGCTAATATCCCATCTAAACCTCCCCTGACACAGCTTGAGACCATTACGTCTTGTCCTATCCCTTGTTACTTGGGAGGAGAGACATCAGTATGTCAGCCTTTTCCCCATTCTCAATCACTAGGTTTCCCCTAGTATCCAGTAGAGGATGGAGGCTCTCCTTGGCCCTTCTTTTGTTGCTAATAGATTTGTAAAAGTACTTTTTATGGCAGTGGCCAGATTTAGTTCCATTTGTGCCTTGTCTTTTCTGACTTTCTCTCTACATAACCTGGCAACATCCTTGTACTTTTCATGGGGTGACAGTGACAGGGAAGACCACAGCAGAAGAATTCTCTTTTTTTTCCTGAGTTCAAGCGATATCTCCCTGTTCAGCCAGGCTGTTCTCTTCCCCACTGGTTTGACTTTTGGCACATGGGACCCCCTGCTCCTGCACCTTAAGATTTCATTCTTGAAGAGTATCCAGCCTTCCTGGAACCTTTTGTCCCTCAGTACTGTTTCCCACGGAATTCTGACAACCAGCATCCTAAACAGGCCAAAGTCAGCCCTCCGGAAGTCTAAGGTGGAGGTTTTGCTGACCTTCTTCCTGACTTCTCCAAGGATTGAAAATTCAATCATTTTGTGATCGCTTTGCCCAATATGGCCTCCAACCATCACATCACCCACCAGTCCTTCTCTGTTTGCAAACAGCAAATCCAGCCAGGCATCTCCCCTAGTTGGCTCACTAAACAGCTGGGTAAGGAAGTTATCTTCCACACCTCCAAGAACCTCCTGGATTGTTTCCTCTCTGCTGTGTTGTACTTCCAGCAGACATCTGGTAAGTTGAAGTTCCCTACAAGAACAAGGGCAAGTGATCGTGGCACTTCTCCCAGTTGTTTGAAGAACGCTTCATCTGTAGCTTCATCCTGGCTGCTTATCTACTTGGTTGGCCTTCCCCCGATCTTCACTCACAAACATTCAGCCTTCTCACTCACAACATTGAGATCAAGGCAGCCAATGCACGCCCTGACATGCAACACAAACCCACCACCTCTTTTTTCTTGCCTATGCCTTCTGAAGAGCCTGTAGCCATCCACTGCAGCGCTACAATCATGCAAATCATCCCACCATGTTTCTGTGATGGTGATTATGTCATGATTTCCCTGCTGCACAATGTCTTCCAGCGCCTCCTGTTTATAGCCCATGCTGTGGGCATTGGCATAAATGCATATAAGTTGCCTTGTGGATCTGGACTCCAACAGTGGCATGCTACCCTATGGCTCATTTCTAGCAAGCCTTGTGTTATCCCCTTTCCCCTTTAAACCTAGTTAAAGCCCTCTCTGTAAGCCTTGCTTGCTCCTGGGCTAGAATCCTTTTTCCCCTTTTCTTCCATCTGCTACCAGCAGGCTTGGTGCCATGTAGACTGACCCATGGTTAAAAACCCAAAAATTTTGACTTTGACACCAGTCATGGAGCCAGGAATTAATTAATGAGATTTTTCTGATGTAACCATTGTCATTGATTGTGCCTGGCAGGAGGGACGAGGACAGTACTTAGGCTGTGAAAGATATTTTTCTGCATACTGCTTTAGAGGAACTAAGCAGTTGAAACATGTGAGCTGCCGTCTGCCTTTCCAAAAGTGCACAAAATCAGTTTATTGTCAACACATGTCAATATATTTACTTGCACCGAGGAAATGGCTTCTGTTGATTGCTTTCAACCAGGCTGGTGCATGTATGCCAGATTTGCAAATCAAATGTTACCACTACTGTGTTTCTGGCAGAAGAAATGAGAGCTGTAACTGCAGTACTGAAAAACGTCTGTCTTTCACAGTCACCTGACAGCATTTGCAGACAGGGGTATGAGAAGCGTACCAGAGAAGCAGTGGTGAAATTCAGGCTAGGTGCCACTGAAGCCATTTCAGGAAGCTGAGGAGCAGTGAGAAAGCACTCCCAGCTGACTGAGTCCTTTAGCTACAAATTGTCCTGGGATGCTTTTATGTTTAGCTTTTGGGAAGAAGGGTAGAAGTGGTGAGAAAATACTAAATTCAACAGAAATTCCAAGCTATTTACCAGTACTATCTGCTGGTTTAAGGGAATTGCACATTATTACAAATGTAGGCAGCACATAATTCTACCAGGTCAAGTATCATGGACTTACAGACTGGAGCCATGCTGGTTGGAAGTGATGCCTGGAGGTTGTCCCTCAAAGCAGGGCCATCATCATCACTGGATCAGGTCAGCCATGGCAGTTGTGCACTCATCAGACTAGATGTAATCCCAAATACAGGTCATCCATAAATGTCCAACCCACTTGTGTCATTATGAATGTTTCCATTTGCCTTGCTTTCTTGACGTGCGATGCACCAGCACACAATTTGGAATAGGAGCAATGGCAGTGGCAGGCAGGGGTGACATTAGATCTTAACTACTTGGAAGGAGAGAGATCCAGCATCAAATCAAGGAAGCACAAGTTCTCTCTGCTAATTGCCTTTGTCCATTAGCATATCCCAGAAGAATACAAAATTTCTCACCTTAAGCTTGAAGTTCAACGGAACCTCTAAAAGGTTTTCCACTACAGCCACTTGATTCAGATTTTCCTGTGAGTCAAGTTGTATGTTTCCTCTGCCCTTATCATTCCCATCTCAAACATTCTCTAACTTGTATTTATGTTGCCTTAAAACATGGCACAGTGCAACACAGTTTAATTGCATATATATCCATGCAAGTTGTATGTAAGCACCAGGAGGAGGGTGTGCAAAGCAAAGTGGAACAAATACAAATAATTTTGTGTACCTTATATGAAACTCTGCACAAATATTTTTTGTTTACCTCTACAGCATTATACATGAAGTCCAAATACATTCAGCTTTTAAGGATTCCAAATGGTTTCAATCCGTTTGAATTCAATGGGACTTTTCCCTGGGAGGACGGTCCATATTCAGGACTGGAGCTTGTTACAGCAACAGAGTCTGGAAAACAGCATGTGGAATCAGTCAGTACCAGTGTCTAGAAGAAGAATAGGTTCAGCCTTGAATGTTCATGTTGGATATTGTCTGAAAAGTTGCCCATCATGTTACTGCTTGGAAGCTCTGGCAGTCAGGGATGACACGCTCCGGCTTCCCTATTAGCCCCCCTGCGCCGCCGGGACAAAGGGAACTGCAGGCTCCCAGCCAAGCACATACATTTGCAAACTGCCGCCAGTCAGTTCCCAAGGCCAGGGGCTGGATGCCATTGACAAAGAGATGTGAATCGCAGGCATAGCCTGCTCTGCTCTCCCCGCCGAGCGAGTGGCGCTTCTCATGGAGATCTATAGGGCCTGTTCTCTCCCCCTCACTGCCTGCAAAGAACTGGCCAGGACCTGCTTCTGATTTTTTGGGTTTTTAACCAGTCCCTTCCACCCAACGTGGGAGCCACAAGAGCATTGCACGCTCCTCACTATCATCCCCCTCCACCACATTTATCTGCCAGTACACATGATGTTGTATTCTTTAATCCACAGTATGGGAGATCTGACCCTGATATACCCCGCTGGAAACTTGATCTGATGCTGTGGGTAGATGTGAAGAGCAGCAGCACAAATGATCTTGGGAAAAGGTCACAGAGCCATGTGAAAGGCAGACACCTGAGTAAAGACCTGGTTTCTTTTGCTCATTTGGCTTTTCCTTTGCTGCTTTCCTCTAGTAACAACCCATAGGGTTGAAGGTATAAGGAGAAGAAATCCTCTATGAACTATAGCTTCCATTTGGAGATGCCCAGTGTCCAGGCTCATGTTCCTGACACACTGCTATCCCAAGCCATGACAAATTCAAACAGAAATGTATTGTTTGGGGTTTTTTTTTTGCCAGTGTAATTAGCCCTAAAACTGCCCTGAGCTGATGATTCAGACCAAGTTTTGGCATGCAAGGAGATGAATTACCTGGGCCTCAGCATAGCCTGCATGGTGATAAAATCCCTGCCATAGCCAGGGAGATTGCTCAGTCAGCCAGTAACCCTCTGTGGAGAGAAGTTGATGGGTCTCCAGCACATAGCGCAAGCCCTGTGAAGGGCAGACACAATTCCACCATGCCCCGACTAGTTGGCCAATGCAAATGTGGAAAATGACCTGAAAAATGTTGCTACTGGGCCACATGAGAGCAAGATGCAGGGAAAAAAAACACATCTCTAAATAGTCTGTGAGATGACACATGCAATTTCTGTCCATCCTCTCTCCTTAGAGAGGACTAGGGCACAGGGGAAGGGTGATGCCCTGGGTTTAGAGAGAGACCAGGGCACAGGAAACCCTTTTCTCTAGCACTTTGCTGGCAGCACATGCTTTCCCCACCTCCTTCACCCTTTCTCTCCTCCTCTTCATTTTTCCCCATCTCTGTGCCTGGGCCTTACTTTTCTCTGAGGTGCTCCAAAGGCGCGATGGGGACACTCATTCTCAGTTCAGCATTGGCACTAACTCCTGGGTGGCTTTTTCCTAGCAACTTGCCTGTTAGCTGGGATATGAGTGCAAGGACCTGCCATACATGCTCTGCCTT
This sequence comes from Coracopsis vasa, assembly GCA_026283785.1. Taxonomy (NCBI): domain Eukaryota; kingdom Metazoa; phylum Chordata; class Aves; order Psittaciformes; family Psittacidae; genus Coracopsis; species Coracopsis vasa. The sequence continues at coordinate 88,265 of JANHGB010042323.1, forward strand.
CCCACATGGAACATGCCACTGAAGTCGAGGAGCCACAACACTGTACTTAACGCTGGCTGCAGACAAAAAGGGTCTTCTTCTTTGGAGGCTGAAAATACTAACTCTTCTCGGAGGTTGTGTAATTCATAACAGAATTCCATCCTTACCTCATGACCTTGGTGTCGCAGGGGTTTATGTGTGTTTTTTCGACGAATAATTTTAACCACAATTAGCTGGAACTGCAGGGAAAACTATCCCAGACCACAGCTATTCCTGAACCAAGAACTCTTCTAGACTGCCGTTCTTGCCATGAATGCCTCCGTAACACTTGCAGCACTCTTGCCTTTCTCAGGTTATGAAATGGTGGGCTGCAACATTCCTTCTTCCCTGGTTGTCAGTCAGGCCACCCCAGCATACGCAGCCCACTCTCAATGTACACAGATGATGCTCAGTCTATTTCAGCAGAAATGCATTTCAGTCTTTTCTTTTACCTGCTGCAGAAATGGAGTGTGAAAGCCAAAGTTTTTGAAACTCCCAAGAACAAGGGCTGAAGATCACTGGCTTGGGGTCATTACATCATGAAGCAATGTTAGGAATTAAACCCCATGACCTAAAAATTTGGCAGCTCATTATTGAACATTTACCTAAGAGAATATACACATAAAATATGTATAAAACACACTGATTTTTTTCTAGTAGAATTTTATTCTTCCCATTATGCATCAAACTGAGGATGTGAGCAAACTTCGAAAAGCAAAAGGATCACTGCATTGCTGTGACCCCTTCACATGTACCAAACAGGTTTTTGCAGAACAGAGATACAGACCTCTCGTCATCACCACTCAGTTTAATCTCACATCCACCTCTTTAGGCTTGGGGCAGAGCAGTGACAGAAATAGAGTGATTTTCCCTTCATTTCCAAACCTCACTCCCAAGTACTCAGTAGTCAGATTGTAGACACACAGCAAACACGTTTTCATCCTCCTCCTCCTTTTTCCCTCCGTCTAATACTTCTTTATCAGTAAATTGGAGTGTGCAACATTTTGGCTACAGTAAATATAAGTGGTTCAAAAGCATTTTTGCTATTTGTCTAGCTTTTAGCCAAGGTCTCCACAATATTTTATCCCAGTTTAAAGCCAAAGCTTAACTCAAAGCAGTGAGAAAGACTCTACCTTTCAGCCTGACCTACATCAAGCCAGAAAAAGCAGCAAAAGTCTCTGTTGCATCGGGCGTTGCATTCAGAGCCCAGAAGAATTAATACTGTTGTCATAACTGGGAAAGAAATCCCACAAGGCTGGATATGCGCACACACATGCGAATACAACACATACGCAAACCCAGATTTTTATGAGCGGTGCCATCAGCAGGGAGATTGTTTATAGTTGCCAGTAATTTATAGCTTTAAATGTAATGCTGGAATGTAAATAACTTTCCCCATCCACTTCCCTCAGTGATCTGCTCATGAATAAGGCTGAAAGGAGCAGGAGACACAACTGGGAAGGATCTGGAGCAGGGAATGATTCAGCCTGCCCCTGCTTTCTCTCGGCCTCTGGAGATGTTATCCACTGGCCATGGAATCTGTTCCCAGTCCAGTGTGAGGATCACTCAGTACACAGCTGTGTGGGATACGACACTTAACAACTTCTACCCCAGGCAATGAAATGGGAGTAGTGCTCAGCCTACCTCCTGCAGCAAAAGTATACAGAACAACAGTAAGCAAATAAACCTCAGGCTTTCTGGAGCTTTTGACTGGAAGCTGAGGATTTTCCTTTCCCTGCAGGATAAATGGCCATCCTAATGCTTCTCTCTTCTCTTCCTCCTGCCTTTTCAGATCAGTAGGGAAGGATGACATACTGAAAACTATCTTTCTCTGGTGCCATTTAACATCACAACTGCTGAAGTCAGTTTTATCACTGTTCAGTGGTGTTACAATTTGTTGGCTTTATTGGGAATGTGCTTTCTCCTCATGCAGTTACAGTCAAATTAAAAACACTTTCCAAGGAAGCCAATAGCTTTGGCTGCTGGTCTCTGCAGGTTTGAGTGTGAAGGCTTACAGGAAGAGACATAAAATAAGATCAGCAAATACTATAGTGTTCATACTCACAGTGCTAACAGAAACAGTAGTCTGTAGAGCATTTAGCCTCCCTTTTCTAGTGTTTCCACTGTTCTTTTTTCTCTCCCTCCCCCAATGAAGGATATTTTTATTTATTAATATCTATGATAAGTTACAGTTTGGACTCCAGAAAACATTTTTGGAGATCTGCAGGTGAAAAAGCAGGGGAGAGCCTGTCAGGTATTTATGAATAAACACTGAGAACTGCAAAATATCTGCCTCTCTTCTCACACTGGTGAACAACAGAAAGCAGTGAAAGAGTTTATGGTATCAGGCATCTGTGAGTAAAGCTGTTGGACAGATCCCAAGCAAAGACAGAAATGGCTCATTAGCAAACATTTGAGTCCTCAGCATCTTGGGGAAATAATAAGGAACAACCCCGGGCCACTACCTGTTGAAAAAAACCAAACCAAACCAAACCAAACAAAAAAACCCCAACAAAATGACAAAACAACAAAATAAAACAAAACAAGCCATAATGGGTCCTTCCAAATGCTTAAAAGTGGGCAATATTATGAGCTTCATTTAAAGTCCATGAAAACTCTGGTAAGTTTTTTGTTGGGCAGAACTTAGGGTAGGCAGAACTTTTCTGGTTTCTTTTCACCACCTCAGCAGACAAGAAAATCCCATCTCATTTTGAAAGGGCAGCTGAGGACTTACTGTGCTCACATGGCTGCAGAGAGAGGGTTTTGAAAAGAAGTGTTCACGTCACAGCAACTGGCAACACTGGGAAAGAGGAGTGTGGAGCGAGGGAGCGGCAGCCAGGTGGGAAAGGCCATGGGGGAAGACTGCCAGAGACTGAAAAGGGACTCAGACTTTACAAGCATCATGTGAATTTGTGAATCTATATGTGAGTTAATATTCATAATGCATGCCAACACACCCAGAAATAAGGCAGAAAAAACATTCTCATGCTAAAGCTGGCAAAAGTGAGCCTTGGTGTGAAGAGCTTTGGTTTTGCTATACAGCAATATAAATATTTTTGTCCTTTAAAATATTTTAATGTAGAGATAAAAAGTCCAGGGGCTTTAGCACTTCAAACAATTTGAGCTACCTGTCATGGTTTAAGCCCAGCTGGTAACTCAGAACCACGCAGCCGCTCGCTCACTCCCCACTCTCCCTTCCTCCCCCTGCTCCCGGAGAGATGGGAAGGAGAATGGAAAGAATGTGACTCCCATGGGTTGAGATAAGAGCAGTCCAGTAACTAAGGTATAACACAAACCACTGCTTCTACCACCAATAATAATAATGATAAGGGAAATAACAAGGGAAGAGAATACAACTGCTCACCAACTGATACCCAGTCCGACCCGAGCGGCGATCTAATCCTTCCGGGTAACTCCCCCCAGTTTATATACTGTGCATGACGTGCTGTGGTATGGAATACCCCTTTGGCTAGCTTGGGTCAGGTGTCCTGTCTCTGCTTCCTCCCGGCTTCCCCTCCTCCCTGGC